>JAMZDL010000071.1:0-148867 GCA_027579765.1 Candolleomyces efflorescens
CGACGCTATCCGAGGCGCCAGCCAGCCAGTCCCCGCACCCAGCCAGCACTGAGTGGTCCAGTTGGACTACTCCACCGGAGAGAACACCCCAAAAGAAGGTTCCAGATCATTACAAGCTCAACTACATGAAATGATCACTTACCGCCAGAGGGATCGCTAACTTTGTCGGAGAAGACACAACACCATAGCGTCCGCTCATAAAATCCCAGACGACGGTGGTCCGCTGAAAGCTAAGATATACGCAGCTCTGCCCCATATAAAACCCTATCTTGGTTCGATTGCGGCCCACAATTTCGAATTTGAGCGAGCAAAGCAGCTCAAACTTTGCATTCGGGTCCGTTGGAACAATGTCATATATCGCGATTTCCCTGGATGGACGCGTGTTTGATAAGGGAACTGAGGGTTGATGTAGATTTTATTGAGGAGAAGAGACGCACTTGAGACGGGCATAGTATATCAGTCCAACTCTCAGTCGGCTCTCATCACCTCTGACAGTCACAACCTGAAATTCGAGATCGAGAAGAGTACTGTGGCTTGTTTCCAGCCTTTGACTCGCAACCAAGAGGGGATTTTCGAGGGATCTCCGACCGGCTTGACCCAGATCGAAGAGATCTAGGGTCGACCTACTGCAGGTGAATAGATACCTCCCACCTGGGACCAGAAAATGGCAATTGACGTCAGCGTTGACTGAGTGGACAACTCGATCTGATTGTGGTTCCAATCTGGCAGGGTCTCCTCTTCGCCCCCCAGCGGTGTCGCTGGGGTGGCTAGCCAGCATTTGACTCCACCTGTGGGAGCCAAAAGATGCTCGGATAAGCTCCAGAAGGCTCATCTCCTCGATGTCGCCAAAGGAAGGGATGAAAAGCGCCCTTTTTTGACAGAAGGAGCGAAATACTGGTACCCAGACATGCTGCTGGATAAGATTCTCATGGAGAGTTTGACACACCTGGTGAACAAAAAAATCTCGAGTCAGTGAATTAAGAAACCTCCATCGAATCAGCCCCGTACGTGGCCTAGGGAGAGAACGTCTCGCGGTTCTAGATGGGAGATGATTCCAAACCACAATTCTAATGGTATCGTTTCGGCGAGTTGGGCGTTCTCAGAAAATGGAGAGGTGACGAGAGGCATCAGTAACTAAGACTCGAGAAGACCTTGAGGCTCTGAGCTTTGAGGTTCAAGATCAAGATCTAGAGAGCTCGAAGGATGACAATGTTGTGCACTATTATTCTGCCAAGTTTCTGAGGTCCGTGCGCGCAGGGTGTACGCGGCACACGAGCCAGGTCGCCCATTCCTCGACCCGTACCGCCGTGTCCGTAGCGAGTTCGTAGTCAAGGAGGTCTGGATCGAATCAAGGCCTCAAAGAAAGAACGTCCCACAAACAATTATACAGACGCGATTTCGACTTCCCTGGTAAATCTTCGACGAAGGAGACAACCTCTCACCACCATACGGGTCAGGTCAGGTCATTCAGCCAAATATCCCAATAAGATACGGCTATTTCCACAAACTCTACATAATCGGTGTGGGACTTGGAGCTTGAAAGCTTTGGACCGCTGTTGTATTTCACCACCCGTGGCCTCGACTAGGGTTGAACCCTTCTTTACAGCCTCTTGAGGATAGCACCATAGCGTCATCTCATGAAGCCCCAGAGGACGTTTACACGCTCGTAGCTAAGCCATACATACGCAGCTCTGCCCCATATGAAACTCGATCTTATCAAAATCGTGGGCTGCAGTGCAGAGTTGAAATATCGTATTGAGTCAATATGTTCAAACTCTGCGCACAGACCCGTTGGATCAATGTCATATACCGCAACTTTCCTAGAAGTTGAACATATCTTTGATCAGACGACTAGCAAAAAATGGGTGAGGAAGGATAGACGTACTTGTCATCTCCTTCGCCAGGCAAAACGTGGAATCCAACGTCAACGTCGAGAATGCCGCGATTCGGAAATACCGTCTTTCCATCTTTTGACTCGCAACCAAGACGGGGCTTTCGAGGGATATCCGGTCGGCTTGGCCCAAATCGTGGAGGTCCAGCGTTTGCCTATTGCAAATCAATAGGTACCTCCCACCTGGGACCAAGAAATGGCCAGCAATGTCAGTGTAGAGTGAGTACACGAAGAAATTCGATCTTGGTTCCAACCTTGCAGGGGTCCCCTTTGCGTGCCAATGTTGTTTCTGCAGTTACTAGCCAGCACCTGGCTGTTTCTGCAGACTGAAAAGACGACAGGAGGCATCGAATGCTGAGAGAAGACCTTGAGACTATGAGGACTGGGTGGGAGTTGTTAGGACGTCGTGTTGTACACGACTTTCTACCAAGGCTGCGGTGGCCTGCTAAATTTAAAGCAAGTTGCGGTGCGAGATCTAGAGGTCAGCTGTGCTACTCACTGCCGGGAAGAAAGAGAAACCAAGAATAAATCCTCGATTTCTGAAAACGGACTCACGGCGAAGGGACCCGCTGATCCACTCCTCGGGAAGACAACTTCGGACAGCGTCCTCCAACAAAGTCCCAGAGCTGTCCGCACTCCGGCGACATGAAGAACGGAACAATGGAGTCGAATCCCGGATCTCCCTCAGCAAGCTGGTCACCCCACTCCCGGCCCACGCCTTGGGGCTTTTGCCCAGTACCCGAAAGAGTGCTTCTCTCGAGCCCCACGGAGGTTGAGGACGACGGCAACCCTAGCGCTGCTCTCCGGTGTTGTCGCGGTAAGAAGCTAGCATCCGAGTCAACTGTGAGAGACCCAAGATTGCTCGTCGCGGGGGCTCAAGAAGGTCGTACGTCTCGTCAAAGGCAGACATAACAGTCTCGGCCTGTAGAGAGCGAAATGTCGAGATAGAAAGCTAGCCGGCCATGGAGAGCTCGACAGATCGACCTGATCGAAAATGAGTGAGCGAATGAAATATCAAGCCACAATCGGGTACTCTGGGACTTACCTCTTCCACGGATCGGTGCAGGAACAAGGTTGCGGCGGGCATGTAGTACAAGCCCTACCTTTTGAATCGAGTTGGAGATGCAGGAGAGAATGTTCACCACCATTGCGCATACACGCCATGATACCAACCTGCGTTGACAAGTGAGATATTTGAGCATACATTCGCATCTTGCGCACCCTCTTGCGAATGAACAGCTCTAACGCCGGTGGCGAACGAAAAAAGTCGGATCAGGGAATGCCTGCCGGTTCACCGTGACGACCTGCCAGAAAAAGGAAGGAAGGAAGTCGTCAACAAGAGGCAATAAACTCGAAAGAGAGATCATACGGCGAAAACGAAACAGCGAAGAACATATCGGTCCATCCATCCATCCATCCATCGATACAGCAACGATAAATCGTTTATTAGATGAAAATGAAAGTTGAATACATTGGACTAGAGAGTTCTGACTGGGATGCGTGAGCCACAAATACATATGTTATGAAGTGAAGTACGAAGTATGAATTATGGATGGATGAACTTGGAAAAGGCGCGTATATACGCGAGGAAGGAAACCCAAACGGGGAAGGGGAAGGGGCAGTGATTGATTGATTAATGAGGGCCGGCCACGACGACTGTCCGTATGTATGTCTGGCATGAAGCATGACGACCGACCTCACGATGTCAATGGGGGCCCGGGGTGGGGAGGAGCAGGTGGCGAGTAGGGCATTATTATAAAGGAGCGATGTGGGATAGATGAACTGCTTTTCTGGTTGGAGTCACAGAGAGAAATGCAATGACTCGGAGGAAGGAAGGGTGAGCGACGAACGACACACTGATTATAGCGGTCAAAGCGACCTCCCCTTCCCACTCGAGGAGCATCGAGTCAGGAAGCAAGCTAAGAGGGGCTGCCAGCAGCCGATCCCTCACCCTCGTCGATCCTCTCTTCTGGATCCAACCAGCTCTCCTCCACAGTCGCCTTCACCCTCCTCACATACTCTTTCATATTCTCCCGATAAAGCTGAGCGGCTTCAGCGTTCGCAGGGGAGTTGGGATTGGGATCGTGCAGCAGACTTTGTATGCTAGTAAGGATAGCAGCCACGTCGTACGTCGGAGACCACCTGTTCTGCAGGATGTCTAAGCAGAGCTCTCCATTGGTGTACACGTTTGGATGGAACATGCGCGACAAAAACTTGACGGTAGGTGGTTTGTTCGGATAGGATTCGTCGAATGTTAATGTGAGCTTGAATGTTCCATCTTCGAAAGGGGTGTCGGCTGTAGATTCGATAGGATTGGGGTGAGTGAGGCTCAACAGCAAGCCACCCATGCATGAGACACGCACCTGGCCCAAAGATGA
This sequence comes from Candolleomyces efflorescens, assembly GCA_027579765.1. Lineage (NCBI taxonomy): Eukaryota > Fungi > Basidiomycota > Agaricomycetes > Agaricales > Psathyrellaceae > Candolleomyces > Candolleomyces efflorescens. Next base: position 4,270 of record JAMZDL010000071.1, read on the forward strand.
CCGCGTTCCACAGCATGATATTGTCTGGACATGGGCTGCCGGAGACACCGCCAGGGGGGTCGCTCGAGAGTCGTTTGAAGTCACGAATCAGTCGTCGTCTGCATGTCGTCGACTGCAACTGGGGTCAGCGATGACTCGGGTGGCTGCCATGGTCTCCAAAGCTCACCATTAGGATTATTTAGCGTCTATGAAGTGCTATTTCGTGAATTATATACGATTTGAGGGTGGTATAGGGATGAGACGAAAGATGCGTGGTGGAGATCGTGACAGTCGAGAGCAACGAGTTGGAAGCCCCTTGCCCAACTTTGATGGCCTTGTTTGTTCCGCTCAGCAATTGTCCCTCCATCACCGAACTCTGATCCATCTCCTTGTCCTCGACCATGTCCATTCAGACTCTCGAATACCTTCCTCTAGTGAACCACAATTGCTTGGACTGCGTCTCTAGGAATTTCTACGCTGCCAGGGATTGATATCGCGCTCTGGAATATCTGGATCTTGAGGACAGTCTCTGTTCATCCCGGAGAGAAAGCCTGAGCGTCACCTTTGCTTGATATCCCCGGCCTATTTATGAAATAGGCAACCCACATACGCACTTGGACGCTCGTGTTCAGCACTGCCAGTACAGGCTTCCTCATCCATCAAGTCAGTCGCACTGTGAGTAGCTCAATTACGTTCTCAATCTTTCATGCCATCCTCAATCAACCGTACTAATAGATCATGCAATGAAACATCTAAGAGTGCCGGCAATTCTACGCACATTGCTGCATCCTCCCTCCCGTCAGCTTGATATGCACTGCAGCGGATGCCAATTCCATCTCCAGGATCATCGTGCGGTGTCGAGATCTTTCGACATCGACCTCCTGCATGGAAAGTCGCCGCTTACTCCCCGATTCGAAGCACCCATGCAGTACAAGAAGGTATATGTTAAATTATTGGAGTTGAATACACTAAACTGATCATGATTGTTCGCCTACAGTTACATGCATAGACCAATTGTCCGTTTTCATCTGTCCTCCGCCTACCCACTAACCGCCAAGCCGTGCCCAAAGATCCTCAATAAGGATTTGATCTTGTAAGGTAGAGATGTACATCTGGCACAGGTTCCGTGGTCACATCGACTCTACCATTCGCCTGCGCTTGCCCGCCCAACCTCCCGCCAGCCACCCCTTCCTGCCGTCGCCGACGTCGAAGTCCCATAATTGCATACGCCAATAACAGGAGCAACAGAATAGCAACAACGGATATACCCACAGCCATACCGATAATCTTTCCCTTGGACCCTTGCCCAGTCGTCGTCGTCGTCGTAGGCGAGGGAGGCTCAGGTACGGGAGGGACAGTCACGCGTGTCGAGCTCCTGGTGTATATATGTGTGAGCCCTAGAGCCGCCGTCCTGTCGTTTCCACCGTTGACCACCTCTAGCCGATGACTCCCAGACTCCAGACCGCTAACATTAAAAAACACCTGGTCTTTCGGTTCCACTGCGCTATTCCCAGGTAGAGTAAAAGTGGTTGGCGGTTGCTTCCCGTCGATGGTGTATGATGCTGATCCTGCTTGGAGGCCGGTACTGTCTGGGATGAACCCTACTAACGTGATTCCCTCGCCTCGAGCCAAAGTTAGTCTTTTTGTTTTGGTGCATGATGTACCTACCACTCACCGATGAAATTGAACGTCAAAGATGCTCCGTTCGTGCGCGTTAGGCTCGCAGCGCGGTCCCACCCACCAGACGAGTAACTGATGCTCTCCTCAGGAGCATCTACGCGCAGCCACCCTGATGTATCCACTTCGGGAGAAGGATGATACTCAATAGTATCTACCCAGATATTAACACCTTCCCTGCCGTTCAAGTTGACTTGCAGTGTATGGGCTCCTTGAGCGATACGGGCGGTGCCTGTGCACAGATCGTGCTTCCAGTAAGCTCGAGTTCCGCTATTCGTGATGCTGCCTGTGGCGATGGTGCTCCCGTCCAGAATGCATGCATAGTCGGGCCATGTCGCGTTCCTGGTATCGCGGTCGGTGGTCACTGCGACTCGTACCCTAGCATCTGTACCTAAATGGCCAAAAGAAGTCAGGTTTATCGGAAAGATATTTGCCTTTCGTGAAGTCCACGATTTGAGAAAACATACACGTACCGCTATATGAAAATGCAAAGTTTCCAGACGCCCTCCCTGCGAATCCATGCATCGTGTTCAGAAAAGGAGGGCCCATATATGCACCCAACGAATCCCCAACGTCATTCCGGGCAGACCAAGGACCGTCCCACCTAATCCTCGGATCTCTATCATCCACAACCACCCACATGGCTAGTCGACGACCGAATAACTTGACGAACAGAGTACACAGAGGACGTTACAAACCAGAGCGCGACACAGGCAGACACACAGCAGGGAAGAAGGAGGAGGCAGCACTGCAAGGAACAAAGTCCACAGCGCCTCGTTGAAGGGGGATGCAGGCAGGGTTTTTATAAAATCGATATATATAATGACAGGTACCACGTTTCCACCCCCCGGAAAACGTCGACTCTTTCCATTCGCAAAGGTGTGCGGTGACACCTGTGTGTCGTGTTTGACGAGATGGTGTCTGTCTGTCGCCCGCAAGATCATTTTTTTAATTCGAGTATAAGGGCGCTTGTAGCAGCTGTGAACACGAGCACTGCGTGGACCAAAGAAAATCCACAGCTCCCGGCACAGTTCTGTAAGATCTGGGGAGGCTGAGAAGGAGAGAGAGAGCGTGTCGTTAGGAGCTGTTACCGGAGACCCTCGTGGTCGATGAACCTTCAAAGCTGTCTGACAAGTTGACTGTCAGGGGCTAATAGCGGGCGCTACGGTGGTTGCCGGCGGAGCCTTTTCTCCTGGTCTATCAAGGGACACTTCCACCCGGCAGTAGAGTTGCAATTGGCAGGTGATCGCGACCGACCATATGTAAGAGCCAGCTGAAATTGCATTTCTCTTCGAACAAATCGTATATGCGAAATGTCTCCCCCACTGGAAGCGGTCATCGTACTGCGGAAGGCCTGAAATGTAGAGAAGGCCGTGAGCCTTTCTCCTTAGGTCTGCCCTTGTCATGGAGAGCCCTAGCAGGAATTCGAGCTAGTTTCGAAGAGATTGCATCCAACCATTGGCGACACGCCCAGGGAGTTCGCTGCACTGGAGCGGCTTGCCCAGGACGAAGATCCCTTTCTCCTCCCAACTAACCGTTCGCCGTGCTACTCCCAGCAGGATAGGCACAGACCGGGAATCACTACACTTCAACAACGATCGACCGACTATCTCAAGCCCCACTCTACCCCACCCACCATACCATTTATAGGTCGAAACCTTCCCAAAACGGACTGCTAAGCACTCTCAGTCTCCTCGTTTAAGAGGTCGCCAAGACAATGTCAGCCAACTTTTACACCGCAGGAAAAAGGTGTTGGGGAATATATAGACAATAAATAATTTCAATACAGCAAGCTGTCCCTGCACGGTAGGTATGTACGTAGGTAGGTAGGTAAGTGGTTAGGTGAATGGTATGCATGTGGCATGTACAACGACGACGACGATGGGGACAAACTTAATTGTCGACAGACAAGGATGAGCAACATGAGCGCGCGCGTTTGGATATCTATCTACACGGGCGGGGGGGGAGGAGTAGGAAATAATGTGAAAGTAATGTAAAAAAGATGGATAGATGTGTTGTAAGTAGCCACCAGACGCTCGTTCGTTCGGTCCAAGATTCCGCCGGTTCAGCACCCCGTTAATCCGATCCAATCCAATCCAATCGCCAGCCCGGATCCAGAGAAAGAAGAAGAGAGGGAGTGAGAAAAGCAAAGCAAAGGAAAGCAAAAAAGTGCATGTGTGGATATGAAGTGTATAGTCAAATTGTGCGGTGCGCGTGTGTGCTTGGAGAAGCAAAGTCGACGAGGGGAGAGGGGAGGGGTGAGTAAGGTGACAACCAAGAAAAAGACCTCGAAAACGAAAGAAAAACTCGACAAATGCCCCATTGGAAAAAAAAAAAAAAATAAGCGGTAGAAGTTGGTGTTTGCAAAAAAGAAAAAGGCGGGTGTGAGTAAATGGACAAGCCGGAGGGAAGGGGAAGGGAGGAGGAGGAAGGGTGAAGGAACGCAAAAACGCACACTGACCGAAGCCAACAACGTGCGCCTCGAAAGGAACACAAGGTCAAAAAAAACATCGTAAGCATGCCATCTCATGTCATGATGGACGAAACCCAAAACACGGGGAAAGGCACCGACACACGGAACCAGTCATTCAGCCAGCGGGCGGGCGGGTCGGTCGATCGGACGCCCGCCAACATTTCCTTTCCTTCGTCGGCGTGAAATCCCCGCCGCCATGATCGGCGTCCTCTACACCACCAACTCACAAAGTCCATCCACCCAACAAACTCGCAAGCACCACACTACTCCCCAAAACCAGCAACGCAGGCACCCTCGCCTCCACCACCCCACTCACAATCCCCGTCTGCGCAAACCCCGCACCGCACTTCCCCAACGTCGTCTCCGCAGCGTCCTCATACGTCGCCACCAAACCCGACAGGAGCCTAGCCTGGCTCGCATCCTTGAGCGCGGCACCGTAAAGGCCCATGAGGCTCTTTAGGCATGCGGTGCATTGGGGGTCGGTAGAGCGTGCGGGGAGCTTGCTGCCGAGGGGGAGGGAGTAGTAGTAGAGGTTGGTAGGGTTGGTGTCGCGCGCGGCGTTGAGGAAGCAGTAGGTGTTGGTGGTGGGGTCGGAGAGGCAGGCTGCGTCGCGCATGAGGCCGTATGCTTCGATTGCTGTGTTCGGTGAGTTTAGTAGGGGTTACGTTGGGGAAATGAATGGATGGGTTGATCAGTCAGTATGAGGTCACATCGGGACAGACGGAGAGAGAAGAAAGGAAAAAGAACCAAATGTAGGGAGGGTATCAGACAGATGATGGTGATATGATCATGACAGAAAAGAGCATGAAGAAGACGGACGATCAGAGAGGAAGAACGATTCAAGAGATGAAAAGTAAACAGGACATGTGCGGCCAAATGATGACGATAAGAAGTAAATGATGAACTTACCACGTAAGGTGCCCACCGCCATGGCGTTGTTTTCCCTAAGCTCAGTCGCACACTCGGTTCGCAAGCTAGTCGCAAAACCAGACATGTTGGTCAGACATTGGTCCTCCGTAGTGACGGTATTGCACGTCCCCCAAATGAGGTTGTTCAGAAGCGTCAAATTGGTCTGGGCCTAAAAGAAGCAAGGCAAAAATTAGCACACAATATCAAAAACACATAGCAAGTTCGGGAGCACCGTTACGGAAATGAATGGACGAAGTCGAAGCAAAAAGGGAGAAGAGCACTCACTTGAACAAAATCATTCGAAGTTTCGAGCAGGAGCGAGAAGGGTCTACATGACCTAAACGGTTGTGCGTTGATCATGCTCGTGAAGAAATTCAAACACGAAACGGTCGAGAAGTTCTTCGCGATGACTCCATCGAAGGACTGGGGGAAAGGAGTCGGGAGCGCAGGTGCCGCTGAAGGCACAGTGGGCACCGTTGTGGAAGTGGGCAGCGAAGATGAGGTGGGTGCAGGCGATGAGGTCGTGCTCGTTGGCTGGGTCTGCGGACTAGGTTCCCGCTTATCTAGCACCACCCGTTCCGGCTGTTTCGCGCAAGGTGTATTGGGGAACAGACGCGGCCATGACCAGGAATTTGAGAGAGAGGCCAGCACCGGAGGTGGCCCTTGGGAAAGGAAGCGGGCGGTCAGGGTGATGGTTATGAGAACGATTGGCACGAGAATGACAGCGTTGCGAAACCGACGCCCCGTGCGCCGCTTGGCATCCTCCTGGGGCGACTGGGAGGACTTTGGGGAGGGCTTTGGGGACGGCGTCGGTGTTGTCGGGGGCGGCGACAGATACCTCGGGGACTGCGAGGGCTGCGGCGGCTTTTCTTCCGCAAACGATGCACCCGGCTTGGGCTGTGGAGACGACGGAGGGGTAAACATCGTCGGGGCAGGGATGGGGGAGGGAGTTCGTTAAAAAAGAGTGTGGTGTTCTAAAGGAATGAATAGGACTGATGATGCAAGTAAAACTCAAACGGTGCTCAGAACTGGCAGCACCGCGTTATAAGAATTCCTGTGAAATCAAAAGCATCAGTCAAAAGAGTTGCCCAGCGCCCGGGGATGATGACGAGGTATATACTCACCGAGATTTGAGCACTGGGCGCAAGGGAAATGCCTCCAAGTTCAGAGAACCGGGAACTGCGAAGGACAGGAAGCAACAGGAGACCGTTGCAGCCTTTTTCTCAGGCGAGGCTGATGGAAAGCCCACGCTTGCCTCCATTTTTCCCTAGGCGGGCGCTTCAGGAACCACGTAACATAACACGCTCCACAAAAGGCACAAACTCCCCCTTTGGGCCAGGAACGCGACAACGTGGCTTGCCAGCAATCGAAAAGTGGAGCAGATAAACGCTCTCCAACCCTTTTCTGCAACCCAAGGGGGGAGGAGCCTTGCCTGGCGTACTCACCGACCTTTGCGACACAGTCGGGAATGAGACAAAAGGGCTTCTTCTATCTGCGATCTATCAACGATGGCGGTCCAAACACACGTCCGGGAACCATTCCCCGATTCTTTTGATATCACCTTGCAACATTTGCGCTCGACCGCTCATTCGAGCTGTAGCAGAATCAAACCTTCATGGAACGACAGGTGTCCTAGCACAAACCGATCCTCCAAGTTCGGGGTGTCGTGATCAGCAGAGATTGACCTGACCATCCTTCTTTCTCGCACTGGCAACATTGGGAATTGGACCATCGACGCGGATCCCTTCGCGTCTTCCGGTTCACATGCAACAGGGATCTCCTGCGAGCAGTCTATCGAAATAGTCTCGGCGTCGACTCGGAAAGGGACGGAAAGGGTGCCGAATTGAAGAGGACCATGAGGACAGTAACAGCTTATTCATATCCGAAGAAGAGAATACAAACAGCAGTCAGTCAACCCGAGCAGAATGCGATTAGTGAAGTCCTAAGGCGGTCAGTGTTTGCTCTGCAAGGAAGTTGCAACCGATGCACTTCGAGCTTGAGATGGCCGAAGGCCGAGGAGGCTGATGCTCGGTCATCGGGATATGTCAAGGCACTGGAGTCCAACTCGAAGGTAGGTATCGGGCGGCGCATTCGCCGGGAAGCGGAGAGTTCATCGGCGTGATCTGAATCTGTCGGCAAGAGTTTATGCTGGCCCAAGGCCGTCCTGCCGTATGATGACGGGGCTGAAATTGGCAGCTCCGCTTGAGCACGAGTACAAAGGCGAGGCCAGTTGACAGACAGATTAAATCAGCTCAGTACGACATTTCAGTCTACAAAAAACAAACATGATTTTGTATATCTGATACTCGAGGAGCCCAATAGAAAAATGCATCTAAATTGAACGATTTTCGTCCGCTCGAACCGCTGGGGCTGGTCCTCGAGTAAACCCTCCCACTCAATCCAACTTGATCCCCTCAAGCAACCGCGCAAACGGATCCGGCTTCGCAGGATTCGGTACATACTCCGAAACATCCTGCGCAAGCTTTACCACCTCCTCCGAAAACTGCACCCTCGCCCACTCCGCCGCCAAATCAATCCCGGCCGTCACCCCCGCGCTCGTCCACACCTTCCCGTCCACCACGAACCTCCTATCACCCACCCACTTCACCTTCCTGTTGAGTAAACCCGAAGTGGCTAGCATGCGCAAAACGTATTTGTTACCGGCCGCTTGGACGCCGTCTAGGACGCCCGTTTGGGCCATCGCGAGTGAGCCGGTACAGATCGTGAGGAACCCCTTGAGTTTGGGGAATCGTTCTTGCACGAACTGGATGCACTCTTCGCTCAAAGGCGCCGTTGGGTCAGCCGGTCCCGGGACGACTAGATAGTCAAGTTCGGGGCATTCAGCGAATGTGGTTGTAGGACGGGAAGGGGGTCCAGAAGAAGCCGGGACGTCTTCAAGGTCGCCTGTAGAGGAGAGGTAGTGCCATTTCATGATGGGCACTTGGGCGAGGAGGTGTGGGGGCGCTCTGAACAGTTTGAACATGGCGTAGCTGTGTTGATTGAGGTAGTCGACGGAGCCGGCTGCATCTAGCCATTGGTAGTCGGGGAGTAAGAGGACTCCAAAGTTGAGGACAGGGACTTCAGGAGAAGGGGTTTCGATGGTGGAAGACATGAGTGAGAGGCTTTGTGAACTTGAGTGTTGGGTGTGAATGCTTCATTATGGTGTAGATCGTGGTCCTCTTTATACCAGTTTCAAGACCCAAGGTAGACCTCAGAGATATTCCCTAGACAACACGCAGCCAGAAAAATCCTGCAACGATCTGTAATCAAAGGATTGCTAAGTCGCTCCAGGCTCCCAAAACTACCCGCCTACCAAGGACATTTAATCGGGGCCACCTTCTCTGCCGTCCGACACGCACCGGCTGCGAGACGTGTATGCCAGTACCTACAAAAAACCTAAAATAACCTATCCGTAACCATCGGTTCTCTTTCTCCCAAGCTTCAGATTTTCGGATCCTGACAATTCAAATGAGGAGGAGCAACAGAGAACCTCTATAAATGACCCCATACCGATGAGTGTCAGTCATCACATGTCGTGAATCGAACCTCCAACGCGAGCGGTAATACCTCTCCAAGTGAACGGCACTAGACTCCTTGTTCACGTCACGGTTACCGAACAGGCGTTGGACCCAGGTACGAATCCACGTCGATCATGGTGCAAAGTTCGCGTGTGGTTGGGGAATCATGTAGCTATAGGTAGGACACGGTGTGTCTAGTACCAGGCGCCATTGGTCATGCTCAAAAACTCGTTCATGGCACTTGCCACCTGCGGGTCTCGACTCTAGGAAGCATGTGAGCAAACATGAATGGATTAATATAAGAAGAACGCAAGGTGAAATAGAGATGAGAAGGAAGCCTGAAGAGTCGGGTACGTACCTGAAAATCGCGGATTGCACCGAGTACAACTTGGACCCAGCTACGCGTGCGCCAGATATACATCGAGTTACAGGGATTTGACCTTGGATGTTCGTTGATCGAGTTTGCGAGGACATTCCATCCATCCTCGCGTGTAAATTTCACTAGTTCGTCCCTCAACTCGACAAGGGAATCATCTTGCAAACCACGGTGCAGGAAGAAGATCGGAGCCCAACAAGCGCTTTCCGGTGAACTCGAACTGTGACCACTCTTTGAACGCGTTCGATTGCAGGAGAGGTACGCTGGTAAATGTCAAAACAATCAGTTCAGTTAAGATTAGGCTGCCAAGAACTTATAGCGCACGTACTGCTGTCCGCCGGACGCTGGATGACAGTCTGCAAAAAACACTTTGCGAGATAAGCATGAACGCGGGATTCTGGCACGAACAAATCCTTCGAACGAGCTTGTTCGTTCAGAAAGTCAGAGAATGATTGGTGATAAATGCGGAGTTGAGTGCGCGATGACTGGAGCGGATTGATAGGCACAAGGGATACAAGGGATTGAAGGTCTGATATCACAGCTTCGTGCGCCCCACTGTCCAATTTCAGGTGACCATTAAGGACATCGATTGGAAAATGGTAGGGATGAAACGAATCTGGTGCGGTGAAGCCCCGAGTAGCGTTGAGATGGTAGGCTCTAAAGAGCAAAAGAAAGTCTCGTCCACCATTAGTGTCGACTGCCTCGTACGCGATCTTGGCGGTAGACAGGATGCCGCGGTAAAGAGCGTCAAGCTGTTTGAACGGATCTGCCAAAGGGAGGTTATCCGGGGTCCAAGTGAGCACGATTTTGAGTCTATCCACGGGGGAACTGCGGTGCTCCGACAAGTATCTGACTACGGTGGCGACGTATATGAATTGCCCAGACGCAGCTTTGACAAGCTCCTCGATGTCTTCCTGAGTGAACCACCCCGGGGATCGCGCTCGAGGGTCACTGCTTTGGTGCCCGAGCTCTGTGAGGTTCCGCCACAGATACCGACGGATGTCGGCAGTGGCATCGTATTGGTCACTCAGCTGGATGTGGTATGCCAGTTCGTGCAGCTCGCCACCAGGTTGCAGGGCACTACGAATGGCCCATTCGGGCCGGCTGGTAATGAAAATGCGAAAAGGCAGGTCGTCGTCGAGTAGACATTTTTTGATGGCTGTGAGTATCCTGGCCTGATTATGTTCACCCTGGCATTCGTCGAGGCCGTCAATTAGGACGACATAGCGGAAAGAGGCTAGATCCAAATTCCCCGCCTCACGCAGACGCCGAACGGGCTCGGATATGAGGACGTTGATTTGGCTGACCAAGGACTTTGAGAAGATGAGCTCGTCTTCTTCGACCGCTGAGCCAATGAACCTTTTCAGCCCGGGATTGTGCTGTCCCAGTTGATACGCGATCGTTGGAACAAGGGTCCCAGTATGGTTCCGAGTCGAATCTGCTGCACCGAAAAAGTACCCAGATCCGAGGGTGTTCGACTTTGAGCAAGTTTCGGCCGTTGTTTGCTGCAAAGCAGACTTCCCGGCGCCTGCAGCTCCCGTCATACATAACACTTTTTGAGTGGCCCCTCGATCCTTGATCCAGTCCGTAATCTCGCGGAGTACTTCAACCCTGGTATCTTCATCGCATTTTGGAGGGTCATATCGCGCCTCGGAGTCATAGAGGGCGTTAGGAGCAGTGTGCTTTAGCAAGATTTTCCATCCTGGAAAGTTGATCTGTCAATGCTCATCATCCGAAAAATAGAACCTTTCAGAGAATAGACCTTCGATTCCTGCTGACGATGGTACTTGTTGGGTGCTCAGTGTCACATTATTGGCGACGCCGATGGACGTATAGCGAAATTCACCCATTGAAAAATTGTGTGAATTGTTGAAAAAAGATAACGGGGATGAAACGTGGACTCTCGCTCCTGGTAATGGCATCTGGTTGTTAGTCTCTGATGAGTGTCCTGTGATCGCCTGGGATGGCTGTCCGAACGAAGGGGTTCCTGGGCGCTGGACAAAGGGCAAAGCAACCAACGACCGCGTCCGGGATTTGCTGTGGGACGAGCTGGGAGCCCTTCTGGGATTCAGTCCTGCAGGTGCAGCTGGAATGCGAGATGAGCCAAGGTCAACATCTATCTCAACTTCCGAAGGGGTTTGCAAACGCTATAGGAATACGCATGAAATTGACAAGATGCGAGTAGGGCTCCGAATTCATCGACCTACCTGAGCAAAGCTCCCCCTACGACGTCCACCGGTATCCCGAGAGTATCGATTATAGGGACTATGAGTAGAGCTACGGCCGCTCCGTTCATTGCGGGACATCCTACCGAGGTGGAAGTGGAAGTAAAGCGAAAGCTATGTAAAGCTCTAAGTTCGGGCTGATCGGTGCAATGCATCAATTCATCACCGAATCGGTACATATATCGCGCGGTGCAGAGGAGTCCGAACAAGGCCCCAATCTTCGGTTGTATTTATTTCTAAGGTTTTTTGGGTGCTACTGGTTTGCGGAAGGCTACACAGGAATAAATATCGGAGATGTCGCCTATCAACCACTTCCAAGTTTCGTCAATTTAGAGTAGAAAACTTAACCCCACTCTCCCAATCCTGGTCTGATCTAACGACGCTCATAAACTCGCTCATAGCGGTCGCGACGTAGGGGTCTCGTACCTGTGGTAGATGTTAGCAAAAGCACGGTACAGCTTGAGCCAGTCGAGGCAAGAAGAGTCAAGAAAATTGGGCTAGGCAAGGGATATACATGTATAAGAAACGGACATACGCGTAAATCCTGAATCGCATCACGGAATGCTATTTTCCAATGCAAACTGTTCCATAAATTCCTCAAATTGCAGGTGTACGGCCTCGAGTCTGTTTGCGCCGCCTCTGCCAGAATAAGCCATCCACCCTGCCGCGTGAATTCCCTGAGTTCGTCAAGGATATCAAGTCGGTATCTTAGCAGACTACGCTGCAGGAAGTAAACAGGTGACCACCGAGCTAGACAAGAGTTGGAGAGGCCCATCGTGGATGAGAGTGCTGTTATAAGTGATATGATGAGCCACTGGCAGGAGAACTCTTCTGAAAGGAATGACAGACGACGCACCCCAACTCGGAGACCGTACAACATTCCGCAGAAAGCATTTTGCAAGGTGCGCGGGAACCCGGGATTCCGGTACGTATAAATTCCCCGAACGATGTCGTTCCCATAGAAAGTCTGAAAAGGTTTTATGGTAAGGGCGGAGGTAGGTTCCTGGCTTTTCGACATGCGATTCCCTGTGTAGGGTCACAAGGGATCGGAGATCCGAAATAATGTTTTCATGAGCTCCGCTTTCGACTTGAAGGATGCCGTTGAGTTCCTCGTTCGATACACAGAAAACCTGATTTAAATCGCGGTCGCCGAAGCCACAGACAGAGTTTTGATAGTAAACGCTGAATAGTAAAAGAAAGTCACGATCCCTGTGAGTGTCGACTGCCTCGTATGCTGCCTTGGCGACAGATAGGATACCGCTGTAAAGGAGGTCAAGGGGCTCAAATGGCCTGGTGGAATCTGCCGGCGTCCAGCCGAGAATGATTCTCAACCTCTCCACAGGGGAGCTTCGACGTTCGGACATGTATCGGACCACCGTGGCCGCGTACACGAACTGCCCAGATGCAGCAGCAACAAGTTGCTCGATATTCTCCTGGGTGAACCAACCGGGAAAGTGCGCTCTGGGATCGCTGCTTCGGAGCCCAAGGGCTTCGATCCTCCGACGCAAATACAGACGGATGTCCGCGGTAGCATCGTATTGGTCGCTGAGTGCAATGTGGTATACGAGCCCACTCAGCTCACCCCCAGGTTGCATGGCGCTGCGAATCGCCCACTCAGGTCGGCTGGCGAGGAAGATACGGAAGGGGAGATCAACGTCCAAGAGGCACTTCTTGATGGCCTTCAATATCCCGGCCTGATTATCTTCACCCTTGCACTCGTCAAGGCCGTCGATGAGGATGGCGTAACGGAAAGAGGCGTAATCCAACATTCCTGCCGCCCGCAAGCGCCTCACGGGGTCGCATATGAGAGTTTTCATTTGGCTCTCCAAGGACCTCGAAAAGATATGGGAATCTCCTTGAACGGCGAAATTGATCTGCTCCCTGACGGCGGGGTTGGCAAGGCCCAGCTGGTACGCGATAGTCGGTACTAGGGAGGAAGGCGTGTTCCGGGTGGCATCTGCTGCGCCGAAAAAGTAGGCGGAACCAAGGATATTCGACTTGCTGCAGATTTCAGCCATCGTCTGTTGTAAAGCAGACTTGCCGGAGCCTGCAGCCCCCGTCATGCACAGCAGTCGCTGAGGCGACTCCCTATCCTCGATCCAGTTCTTGAGCTCGTTGATCACTTCCACCCTGGTGTCTTCTTCGCACTTTGGAGGGTCGAACCGCGCGTTTGAATCGTGTAGGGCATTGGGGGCAGCAGCTCTTTCCAAGGTAGACCATCCTGATCGAATTTTGCGAGTTAAGCCTTCAAACTTTCGAAGAATGCCATTTCTGGAGCGCACATACCGTCGCTTGCGTGTGACAGCCCTGCGCCTGCGTTCAGTGTCACATTCTCGACCGTACCAATAGATGTATGGCAAAAATCTCTCATGCGGAAATGGTGGGGGTTGCTGAAGAATGACGAAAAGGTCGAACCGCCCATCGTTGGTCCCTGGGCTGGCATATGGTGGTAAGTCTCTGGATATTGGCCCGCTCGAGCAGAGGTTTCTGGTCTTTGCTCAGAAGAGTTTAAATAGTGGGTGGTCACAGGCTGAGGCCCATATGTCTGCGAAGCGCCGGATGAGGGCATCCCAGCGACGCGCGTGTCATCAAGCCTCCCAGATTGCATGGCAGCCCGATTTGTGGCATCAACTGCGCCTCTCCCGCGAAAATGGGAGGGCTTGTGGGTTTGCTGGCTTGCACTTGTAGCTGGAGGTTGGGAGGCAGCCGCCACTTGACTCATCGAAGGGGTGTCCAGAGGCTACAAGAACGTATCGTCAACACCATCAATTGGAACCATCGTGAAACGTACCTGGGCATCCTTTCGTCTATGAAGTCTACTGGCTGGTGGTGGGTATGGGGCATGGAGACGAGATGTAGATGTGGGTCTGTTCCGCTCGCTCTGCGGCATTGAGAGGACGATGGGGTGGAAATAGAACGAATGGTGCATTACTTATTTCAAGGGTTTGACCAACATTCTTTCGACCTGCCAGTGCAACTTACGGCATCACCAGAAGCCTGTGACAAATCCACGGTGCCAAAGCGAATGCACTATGTGTAGTCTTACAACATACATAGCCTTCTCAACACGGTAAAAGCCTGTTCTGCTTCTGCTGAGGCAATGCCAGTTGACATCTCTGTAATCTTTCAGCGACCAGGAGACTGAAGCAAGGTGATAACAGACCTGAATTCACCGAGAGATAAAGGAAAAAGTAGGCGTATCGGTTAAGATAACCGGCTGTGAATCTTTTGATAGCTGGTTGCAGAGCGAAGCGTGGGGAACAGACATGATCGACATCGGCGACATCGGCCAAGAGAGGGCAGGGCAGAATCTGGATTGACATTTTCGTTCTGTCCCACACTGGGCCTTCCAGGTGGCAACGGGCCCGAAGGGGAACAAAGGTATTTACGCTGGACCCAATCCAACCAACTAATAAAGCGAGGAGATAATGGTTGTTACAAGAGAATGATCATATCAGTAAATACGATTCTGAACTAGGTTGTCCAATAAATTGTCTCTCCTCCCAAGGCAGCTCCGAGAAACCTCATCCATAGCTGCCGCAATCTGAGGCTCTCGATCCTACGAGATGTCAGCAACACAGTTATAGAGCACATCGGAAAATAAAATCGTACCCGTAGAGCGTGAATTGAAGCAAGAAATTCTAAATTGCGACAGAAATTCCTAGAGTTACAACTTCGGTGAGACCTCGTATCTGTTTGAATCAACTTCGTGAGGATTTTCCATCCGCCCTGCTGGGTGAATTTCACAAGTGCGTCGTTGATGTCGAGAAGGGAGTGTCCCAAGCCAAGTAGAAGGAAGTATATTGGCGTCCAGCAACGCATGCCTGCGCCTAACGAATGGACGGCATCATCGCAGGCCGGGAGACCTAGTATTATATGATCAGTCTCGAGTCGAATCCGAAAATTCATACAGTAAACGGGATGTAAACACACCTGTTTGAGGATTCCGTATGATACTTTCCATGAAGCACTTTGCAAGGTGCCCATGAACACGGGATTCTGGTACAAATAATTCCTTCGAGCGGGTTGGTTCATTGAGGAAGTCTGAGAATGACTTGTGGTATATGTGAAGTGCGGAGGATGAACTTCTACGGCGACGTATGGCCACAAGGGACCAGAGGTCCGAGACAACAGCTTGGTGGGCCCCGCTTTCCAGTTGAAGGTAATAATCGAGCTCTTCGTTTGAGAGCTGCGAGGTTTTGTTGGAAGGTATCTGGGCGAAACCTCGAGTAGCGTTGATATGGTAGGCCCGGAAGAGTAACAGAAAATCTCGTGATGAGTGGGTGTCAACTGCTTCGTATGCTAGCTTTGCGGCCGACAGGATCCCGGAATAAAGAAGGTCAAGCGGTTTGAAAGGTCTTGCTGATTGGCCGTCTGCTGGTGTCCAGGTGAGGACAATCTTCAGTCGATCCACCAGAGAGCCCCGATGCTCTGATAAGTATCGGACCACCGTGGCTGCGTAGATGAACTGCCCAGATGCAGCAATGACCAGCTGCTCGATGTCCTCCTCGGTGAACCAAGAAGATCGCGCTCTGGGGTCACAGCTACGAAGGCCGAGCTGATGAAGCCTCCTCCTGAGATATCGGCGAATGTCCCCGGTGGCATCGTACTGATCGCTGAGCTGGATGTGGTATGCCAGCCCATTCAGTTCGCCGTTCGGCTCCAAAGCACTGCGAATGGCCCACTCAGGCCTGCTTGCAATGAGAATACGAAAAGGAAGGGGGAAGTCATTGTCAAGAAGGCATTCCTTGATGGCCGTCAATATCTCGACTTGGTTGTCTTCACCCTGGCATTCATCGAGGCCGTCGATGAGGAGGACATAACGGAAAGAGGGAAGATCCAAGGTTTCCGCATCATGCAGGCGCCTTACAGGGTCACGTATGAGGGCATTCATTTGTTCGAGCAAAGTCTTCGAAAATATAAGTTCGTCCTCTTCGACTGCAACCCCGATGTATTGTCTGAGATGCGTATTCTTCCGTCCCAGCTGGTACGCAATTGTTGGAATGAGGGAGGAAGTATTGTTCCGGCTGGGGTCTGCGGCACCGAAGAAGTACGCAGAACCGAGTATGTTTGCCTTGGAGCAAATTTCGGCCATGGTTTGCAGGAGTGCGGATTTGCCAGAGCCCGCGGCGCCTGTCATGCATAGCAGCCGCTGGGAGGACTCCCGATCCTTGATCCAATCCGTCATCTCTCGGATGACCTCGACTCTGGTATCTTTATCGCATTTTGGACGGTCGTACCTAGCCTTGGAGTCATGTAGGGCGTTAGGGGCGGTCTGCTGTAGTAATATCTTCCATCCTGGAGGTAATGTGGTCAATCAACCGAGGGAGTAGGATCCCTCACAGAGCACACACCATCATTTCCAAGCGACCGTGGTATTTCTGGTCGAGCGTCCACTACCACGTTGTTGGCAACACCAATGGTAGTATAGCGCAAATCTCCCATACGGAAATTATGTGCACTATCGAGAAATGATGATGAAGGTGGGCCGTGCGTCATCGGTCCAGGTGATGATACCTGGCTATTAGTCTCTCGATATCCGCCCACTGGGGGAAACTGAGCTGTGGGTTCGGTCGGAATGGTACCGACACCAGCGCCATCTATCCCGTGGAAACGGGAAGTGAGCAGATTGCGTAGAGATTGGAACGCCCGGACGGCATGACCAATAGAGCGGTTCTGGGAAGGCTTTAGGAACGAAAATGAGTCTGCTATCTATCATACATGATGTTTCATCAGAGACGTACCAGATGTTCCCTTTCTCTGCGATTCGGAGGTCTTTCAGCAGGTGGAGGGTATGGGGAATGGAGTGGAGGGCTACGGCCCAGCCTGCTTCGTTCACTCTGCGGCATTGGGAACTGAGGTGGGAGGAGAAAGAAAGATCAACCTCTGACAAGGGCGCGATGTCCTTATGAGGACCTTCCAGACCTGTGCGGAGCTGTACATGTCCCGAATGGTAGGGCAAGGTCACTGGTCCCATGGCCCAGGCACGGCCATTCAGACACCTGGCCCGGAGTCGAACGAAAGCTCGTTATGCAGACTCCGTGGGCGAAGTTGGGCATTTGGGCGAGCACCAGCGTGATTGCACTGGCAAGAGACATTCAATTCCTCGAAAAGGGACGCGATACGATCTTCAACGACCATGAGCAAATATGTACGTATATAGACCAAAAGTCAAATAACATACCTTCAAGCCCAGAAGGTCGGTTCCTGTGTCCAGTGCATGGTCGTGGTCGACTGTCAAAGCGCCAAAGAGCCATAAGCGCTGCCACCATGAAGCGTGGGAAAACAAAAACAACAGGGCAAATTGACACAAGAGGCGTGTTCACGTTTTGGTTCTGTACCACATCGTCGTCTTCAACGCCCAGCAACCAGCTCTCCATCCACAGACCTTTGACATAGACCAGCTGGAAATCTCAGCATATCCAAGTCGCCGCCATCTCCCTGGACAGGAAAAAAATAATCAGTCGCATCTCCAGCAATTCTTTGCTTGCTTCTCATCCACTACCACCGACACCAATTTTCCGGCCATAAATCGCCCCAGTATTCGCCATAATGGCCCAACCAACACCAACAACATCCTCATCGTACGTGCTCGTCGTGTCCGCCATCTGGAACCCTGAGCTCACCATGTGCAACCCACGCTAGCACCGCCAGCTCCGACAACAGCTGGAAGGCATCCCTCAACCAACCCAAGAAAGATTTCCGTCCCCAAACCGAAGATGTTACGGCCACCAAAGGCCTCGAATTTGAAGACATGTTCCTCCGTCGGGAGCTCCTGATGGGTATCTTTGAAGCTGGGTTTGAAAAACCCTCGCCCATCCAAGAGGAAGCCATCCCCACCGCACTCACAAAGAGGGACGTCCTTGCTCGTGCTAAAAACGGCACAGGAAAGACCGCCGCATTCGTCATCCCCACCCTCCAACAAGTCGACGTTAACAAGCCAAAGATCCAAGCCCTCCTCCTCGTTCCCACACGTGAGCTGGCCCTCCAAACCGCCCAGGTATGCAAGATTCTCGGAAAGCACATGGGCGTGCAGGTCATGGTCACCACTGGTGGAACCACACTCAAGGACGATATCATGCGGTTAAGCGATACCGTGCACGTTTTGGTTGGCACCCCTGGCCGGATATTGGACCTGGCAGGAAAGGGCGTGGCCGACCTTAGCGAATGTCCAGTTTTCGTCATGGATGAAGCCGACAAACTCCTCTCCCCCGAATTCGCGCCCGTTATGGAGCAGCTCCTTGCCTTCCTCCCCCAGGAGCGACAAGTGATGCTTTTCAGTGCCACTTTCCCTTTGATCGTCAAAGACTTCAAGGTTTGTCTGTTTGCGTCCCTGCCACCCTACGCCCACGCTGATCATCCTCTCAGGACAAACACATGCGATCTCCGTATGAGATCAACCTGATGGACGAGCTCACCCTCCGTGGAGTGACGCAATACTATGCCTATGTCGAGGAGCGCCAGAAAGTTCACTGCTTGAACACTCTTTTCTCAAAGGTGAGGTCCACTAGACTGTTGCCCTTTTTGTTATCTTACTATCTTTGATCAGCTTCAAATCAACCAATCTATCATCTTCTGCAACAGCACCAACCGTGTCGAGCTTTTGGCCAAGAAGATTACCGAGCTGGGCTATTCGTGTTTCTACTCGCACGCGAAGATGCTCCAATCTCATCGTAACCGCGTTTTCCACGACTTCCGCAGTGGCATCTGCCGTAACCTCGTCTGCTCAGACCTACTCACCCGTGGTATCGATATCCAAGCGGTGAACGTCGTCATCAACTTTGATTTCCCCAAGAACAGTGAAACATATCTTCACCGTATTGGTCGATCAGGGCGTTTCGGACACCTTGGTTTGGCCATCAACTTGGTCACCTACGAGGATCGCTTCAATCTGTACAAGATTGAACAGGAGCTGGGTACCGAGATCCAGCCCATCCCCCAGACAATCGATAGGAGCTTGTACGTGGACCCCAACGCAGCTGAAGAAGAGAAGCAAAAGCCATTCCAGCACCCGGTTCTCCCTCAACAACAGATCTTGCAGCAGCAAGCGCAGTTGGTTCAGCAGCAGCAACAGGCGCGGGTAAACGCTACACCCTCCCCAGCCATCCCTCCCCAACAAAACAGGAACATCCCCCAGCAGCAGTCGGTTTATCCTAACCAAGGCGTGCCACAGCAAGTAAGGCAGAACGGACAAGCACCCCGGGGCCAACCTGCTTATCGTGGCGCTGCACCCGTCGCACGATGAATTGCCGATTGAGCGATTATAGGACCTCTTAGACGTGCAAGAAGAGAAGGAAGAAGTACAAATATTGTGTGTTCTATCTGTTGTCACATGTCGCCCGCCACACCACCGTCACCCCCTCTGTTTCAAATCTCGCGCCCTCCCCGTCAACCTTTGCCATCACAACGTTCATATCTCGCATGATGCCCCACATGTGCATACCCCTACCTAGCACTCTCCCATCTAGGTCTCCCATTTTCTTCCTCCCCTTTTGCGGATATTGTCGGTTCCTTGTCCCCCCGTCCCCTGGCCGCTTTCTGTCTCTTCTCTTGTTCAATTTTCCTTTTGGCTCTTTACTCATAGTTCGTATCTTCGACAATCACTGCCCTTAGTTGTATATTACCTTACATCATCGTCTGTTGTTCCCGTAAAACGCAGGACTTGGTGCTGTTATTTTCTTTTACTCGACCTGCCCCCCCTTGTCCCCCCGGCCCCCTTCTCATGATTCGATGTTATCGTCGTCGTCGTTGCCCCTCTTGACTCCCCTAGTTCGTTCGATTGCCACTGCCCGACCTACCCTCAGCCCCATGTTTGATTTTGCCATTGACAAACTCTTATTGGCTGCTGTGGACTGCGACGACTTTTTTGTAGCTGTAGTCTACCCCCTCACCCCACCGTACCTGTGCTCATTTTTTCATTGTGCACTGCACCCCTCGTCTGTATATCCCTGCGTCGCCTTACACCCCTTCTCCCTCTCCCAGTCGTGTTAGACTTTGTTCGTCCGTCATCCCACCCCCCGTTCCCCGCTTTTGTTCGTTGTTTCATCGTGCTATCACACATGTTTTGCACGCCTCGTCACCGCCATCACCACCACTACATATTCACCCCTACCACTCAACTACTACACCCCTCCGCTATACCATCCATCCCTCGTTGTTCGTTCATCCGTTCGTTCGTTTGTTCATCCACTCGGTTCTGGTCGTTGCGTCTGTCTGTCTATCTGTTGCTATTAGTTTAGAGGTTCGTTCTGTGACGATCGGATGAATGAAACGAATGTGATGCTCATAATGCGACGGGTTGACTGGTCTTTTGGAATTGGAATTTGGAATCATTGGGGGAGGGATACAGTTGTGTATACGGGTAAAAGTCCTTGAATCTAGAGCGTAAAAGTCCTTGAGAACCAACGTGAAGGGGAGACAGAAGGGTATGTATTCGAGTAAATGTCCGTGGAATTAGAAGTGTAGTAAGTGTCCTTGAGCCAAAGTAGTAAGATTGCCATTGTTTTCGGTGGAATATCGTTAGTCCGCCTTTTCGAGGTGAGATTGTGGTGTAGAGCTATCGTCTGTAGCGGTAATAACAGGCTGAGGTCGTTTGGTAGGCGTCAACCAGAAGAGTATGGTCATAACACCCATCATCGCTACCAAGCTATCATAGAAAAGCGGGGGTACGTGTAAGCCCCAATTCACCCTGGAGAGCACGAAAAAGGACGCACAAAGGATGCAAGCTTTTGATACCATGCTTGTCCGAGATAGCTCCTGTCAGGAAGGGCAGGAGAGCACTTCCAGCTTGACCGAACCCTGCGATCCAGCCGATAGCTCCGGTCAATATTGATGGGGGGAGGACACGGGATGCTTGGTTCATGGCGATTGGGAACATGGGTCCAAGGAGGAGACCGATGATGGAGACGGCTACGGCGTTGCCTATGAGAGAGGGTACGAACCAGATTACGAAGTCCAGGCTGCAGGGAGAGATGGGATGGTGATTTGTTGAGTGTTTTTGGAATTCGTAATGAGGAGGATGGTGCATACCCAAATGCTAGACCGGCGTATATGAAAAGAACGCGGCGCTCGCCGACCTGGCGAAGAAGTAATTTAGATCGGACTATTGTGTTAACGTGAGCGGCCATACCAGTTTATTAACCGGCAGCAAAATCACTCGACCCAAGGCGAGACCTATGAAAACGTCAAAAAATGTCGTCTCCCGACAGTGAAAGTAAACTTGCCTCCAAAGAAACCAGAAGAAATATAGCCGGAGGAGGGGCCTCCGTTGCGAATTTCGATGATATAAGTAACAATCCAGCCTAGTTGCGGTTTAGCGACATCGCGGCTTGGTCTGATAAGTTACTAAGACGGTTGCTCACCTCCGATAGTCACTTCAACGCCAACGTAGAACAGGATGAAGAAGGCAAGAAGATGGACACTCTTGTTCGTCATTATCTGGCGGAACTTTCCCTTTCCGCTATCATCGGTAACCACTCCGACCGACTCTCCTCCTGCTTTCAAACATACTGCACACAGGTTAGAACCCGGACGGAAGATATAAGATCGGATATTACTCCTCACCTTCTTGGCTCTTGAATCGGAAAACGAGAATCATGATCAGGGTGTTGAGAACGGCCAACCCGAGAGAAACCAAATAATGGAACGACCAACGCTCCATCTGGGCAAACTGGGTGGCTACTAAGGGTGAGCCAAATGCTCCGAGGCCTGGAAAGACATGAATATGAGCGAAAGGAATTGCACGACGACTTTCGGAACGTGGCGCACCATATGCTGCATGTAAGATCCCCATTTTCGATTTGGAGTGATATTTGAGAGACCCAACGAAGCCGTTGGCGGCGGCATCCTGAACGAATAAAAGATAAGGCAACGAACGGCTGAGACGAGGGGGATTGTTGACTCCTACCTGGAGCGCACCACCGAATCCGTTGAGGAGATTCACTACGGCAAAGGCCGCAAACGGTGGGGCAGATGCCTGCACGGAAAATGTTATGATCTGGAGGGCGGCGCCTGGCAAGTCGTCAGAGATGATATGGATGGTTGGGACGGAATAGGAATTACCTGCTGCGAGGAGCTAGATGCAGCCGGGGATCAGTCAACGCGCAGGTGCAATTGGGCAAAGTTCTTACCGTGCCAAAGTGGAACCTTTCGATAAGGAATATATTGGCTAGCGCCCCCAAAACAAATCCCTGGGCTGGAGTTAGTGGAAAAGCATGCCATCAAAAACAGGATCGACGCACAGCGCAGGTCATCACGAAAATCACAGAAACGACCATAAAGCCGACCTATTTGGGAGCACGGCTAATTAGTTGCCGAGGAAAAATAAGATGTCGGTATAGGTCGGTATCAACTCACATTGTACACCTCGCGCAAGCGGGGTAGGAGAGGGCCTGTAGTTCCATCGCTCCAACCAAGGAGTCCCATTGACCAGCAGAGGGCAGCGAACTGGAGATTGGAAACAAACTTCTCTCTCCGCGACCTCTCTGGGGGCGGAGAAATGTCGCTGGATTTATCGCTGAGCGGGCCCGGTGCCGCGCCTACCCCAGTCGCCTCGCCATCAGAGATAGACCTCGACAGATCGACGGATTCGGGAACTTTGTTTCCGTCATTGGAAATCTGCCCTTGTCCGCTGAGGGAGGGGAAGGTTTGGGGCAGGGACCCGTCGTCAAAGGATGGCATGGAATGCGAAGAGAAAGGAAAACACAGGTCTCCAGTGGGGAGCTCTGGACTTTATACTTCGACCGCCGCTGCCTAATATGTGGTAGAGCAAACCTGGTCAAGCAGAATGGTTTTTGATTTGTCCGAGGTTTCTCCGGTGAGGCAGTTCGGTGCAGTTCGATGCCAAGTCTGAAAGTACGCTCGTTCCTCAGTGTAACGGCACAATGTGGGGAGCCGTAGCTGGGCTGGGCAACCGGGGCAATCCGTGAAATTTTCACAGCCCGATGCTCTATTTGGGCCGTAGTTTCTCGGTTCGATCGAGCGAAATTTGAGCTTTGAGACATTCAAGTTACTTGGCTTACCTTGCATTAGGCACCAATGGTTGGTTCAGCCATGTAGCGAAGATGTAGTGGGGGCGATTCAGACTTAGTTGATGATAAATGGAACGGTAGTTACATCGAGACCCAAGGCTGAAGCCGGTGATCTCCTCGAATTTAGGGTGAGGATCACATTCATGCTCCGACACGACAGAACGAACTCCGTACCCCACGGGACGACTCCACAAGCGGGCGTGTTTCGATCTCATTGGCTCGGGTGTGCACAGCTGCCATCGAGCGCTTGTCAACAAGCCGCCCTCATGGCTCGTCGTGGTCCGACCCGTCTGCCGGAACCCAGCTGGCGAGGATTCGGGAATGCAACGGAATGAACAATCGCCTTCCTCACCGTAACCCTCAGCACTCAACGCTCAGCACTTTAATTGTTCTCAGATCAACGGCCAAATTACTGACTACCTGGGACATTCAATGAGTACCGTCAACAACCGCGGCGGAAATGCGAACGCTTAAACAGTAGATATGTCCCGAGCACAGCAACTTCGAGTCAGCTTCGCACTCCTTTCCGTTGTATTGCCAACTCAACAATCTTTGCGGGTTTGATGACAAGAGACAAGTTGGGTTGATCCTTTCGCACTAGTTCTTCTGGTTCTAAAGTCTTCGTATTTTTATGAAGATGTTAACCCCAAAGCCGCAAAGTAAACTTGAATAGGATTTGGCGTTATCTCAATTACTATATAATGAAGAGGAAGATTGTGTAGCAGCTAGACGAGGCATTGAGAAAGGTCTATGGAAAATCTATAAGGTGTGTGTACTCGGTGTATAGGACTTTTCGATACTATTGGAGCAATGAGGCGTAAAAGGGTCGTTAAAAATCGTGAAGTTTCATCGGATCTCCTTCTCGAGGTCTGACTCCGAGGGAGGGCTTCGGTCTGTGATGGCCGGAGGTGTGCTGGGCGTTAGCCAGAAGAGTAAGACCATGACCACCATCATCGCCACCAAGCTATCAAAGTCCGCTGTGAGCCAATAGAAGTCAAATATTGGGGAAGTGACATACAAAGGATGCAAACTTTGGATGCCATGCTTATCTGCGATAGCCCCCGTTAGGAAGGGAAGCAGGGCGCTTCCAGCTGACCCAAACCCTGCAATCCAGCCGACGGCACCGGTCAAGATCCATGGAGGGAGAATCCGGGACGATTGGTTCATGACAATCGGGAACATGGGCCCAAGGAGGAGACCGGTGATCGAAACGGCCACGGCATTACCAATGAGGGACGGTACAAACCAAACCACAAATTCCAGACTAAATTCATGTAACGGTAAGCGTTTGTGGATTCGCATATGGTCATAGCAAAAGAACGTACCCGAAAGCCAGGGCAGCGTATATGAATAAAACACGACGTTCTCCCACCTAGGATGAAAGTGAATATCTGTGACAAACGCTCTGCGCCACAAACATGCTTACCAGCTTATTGACCGGCAGTAAGATCACTCGTCCTAGGGAGAGACCTACAATTTCGTTAAGATATGATTCTTCGTGACAGGAATGAGGTACGCACCTCCGAAAAACCCTGATGAAATGTAGCCGGATGAAGGTCCTCCTTTGCGAACATCGATTATATATGTAACAATCCATCCTGACAATAATGTAGCGCGACCTCGTATTCAGACTTGGTAGGACGACTCACCTCCAATGGTAACTTCTACGCCAACGTAGAATAGGACGAAGAAGGCGAGGAAATGAACGCTCCTGTTCGTCATGATCTGGCGGAACTTTCCCTTTCCGTTAGCGTCGCTAGTAGCCGTGACGAGTTCTCCACCCTCTCTCAGACACACTGCAAGTAGGTCAGCGCAAGACTCGAATGATAAAAGAGAATATATGCATCACCTTCACGGTCCTTGAATCGGAACACAAGAATCATGGAGAGTGTGTTGAGAATGGCCAGACCGAGAGCAACAAAGTAATGGAAAGACCACCGCTCCATTTGAGCGAATTGTGTCGACACCAATGGCGCAGCAAATGCTCCAAGGCCTGTCAAGACGAAGGAATGAGCGAAGATAGGCAGAGGGGCTCAAGAAAGAAGCGCACCATAGGACGCATGCAAGAAGCCCATTTTTGATTTTGAATGAAATGTTAGGGATCCGACGAAACCGTTAGAGAGGGCCTCCTAGTAAAGAGTAACGAGAATGTGAGGGAATGAAAGAACAAATGGATACGGATCTCCGTACCTGAAGCGCGGCCCCGAAGCCGCTGACAAGGTTCATCACAGCGAAGACCCCAAACGGCGGGGCGGATGCCTGGACGCAAAATGTAATAATCTGGAAGGAGGCGCCTGCACAAGAGCTCATAAGAGAAAGCACAAAGACTTGGTGTGGAGAAGGGATCACCTGCTGCGAGGATCTGAATGTAGCGACGTCAGCCAGTGCGAGAGCCCACATGTAGAAGATGACTTGCCGTTCCAAAACGGACCCGTTCGATGAGGAAGATATTCGCCACGGCCCCCAAAATAAAACCCTGGGTAAGGGTGAGCGCGCCGTACAGAGAGACCTCATAATTGTCGATCGACTCACACAGCATGTCATTACGAATATGAGGGAAACGACCATGAAGCCCACCTATTTGTGAACAGGTCGATTGGACGCTGAGAAGAGGAACGGGGTATCGATCAACTCACATCGTATACCTCGCGCAAGCGGGGTAGAAGAGGGCCTGTGCTGCCATCGCTCCAGCCCACGAGCATCATGGACCAGCAGAGAGCAGCGAACTGGACGTTGGAGACCGTCCTTTCTCTTCGTGTTCTTTCTGGGGGTGAAGAGATGCCACTGACTTTCTCACTGAGGGGGCCCAAAGCCGCAATCACCCCAGCCGGCTTATCAATGGACGTAGACCTCTTCTCGACAGATTCGGGGACGTTGTCTCTGTCATTGGTCTGCACTCGGTCAAGGGAAGGGAGGCTTTGGGTTAAAGAGGAATTTTGCTGTTCGATGGGCGACATGGGAGGTGGTAAGAAAGGGCCAGAGTGACTAGAAAGGCTTCGAGTGGGTGTTTCTGTATCTTATACTTGAGCCGCTGCTGCCTAATGTGTAGTAGAGCAAACCTGGGCAAGCAGAATTAAAGGGCTGGATAAATTCTCCGAGGTTTTTCCGGCCTTATAGTCAGATGGGTGAAAGTACGTGCAGTCCCCAAAAATTCGTCCCCTAGTGCGGCAAACGGGATCCGTAAACAGGGTACTGAGGGTGAGCCGTGCCATTTCCGAGATATGAGGTCCTACGGGCCATAGTCTACAGCCAAATCAAAGCCATGCAAGAGTCAGTTCTCGAGTTTGGAAAAACATTCAAGTTGTGCGCCAATTACCTGAGAACTTTCGGCAATGAGGGTAGGTGCTGTACTACAGACTGGTTAGGACATGGAGGCGGCTCTGTTCATGCCGAAAAGAACGTCGTGGCTCTGACATGTCTGTATAAAGGAGAGCGGATCCTCGTCCGAGTGGCGCCAGGGTCAAAAAGTAGGCTCCGACTAAAGCTCCGACTAAACTCTGCAACAACGGCTCCCCCGACTGGCACCCACAAATATTCCAAATGGCTCTTTCAATTGTGTCCCGATTTCATTGGTTCGGTCTGGCGGCCGACACCATTGACATCCCATCCCTCAAAAAATAACTGGGGTACTGGACACTTTATTCCATGTGAACCAGCATAGATAACTATGATCCTTCCGTGACATATCGCTCTCCCGAGGGAAGACGCTAGTGGATATAGTGGTGAGTAATCGCATAATACATCCTATCAGGCTTCTGTGCGCTTAGAATCTGCCCTTCTCAACTTCAACATGAAGTCGGCGTCCCTTCATGCCGTCGAACCCCGTCTATCTTCGTTCCGACACCCGATCAGGGATGCAGCTCGTGTCAGCATGGAATGGATTGGTAAATCATAGCCAGGCTGGATTTCTGTGTGTTCAAAGGAAGCCCTTCCATAGCGGAGTCTGCGCCCTCGTGCGATGGCGAAGTGTGTCGTAGGTTCATTTCTAGGAACTTCCCCTGAGGCTCCCCTTTCGTACCACAACCGAAACTGATGGCGTTCGCTAAGCGAGCGAGGGCAGGCTACCTACGAACACCTCCTTTTGGGAGTAGCAAGTGGTTATTCCAGTGAGAACAGGCGCAGTCAAGGTCGGATGTGGACCGTTGTCTCCGGTCGACTTTTTATTTTACGAGGTGACGATGAAGCAGGCTAACCAATAGGTATTCTGTACCAAGGACCCTTGCTCTCCCACAATGTTCAGCTCCCGTCCTGCAGAATCGTGAGTAAAATATCTCTATACTCCCCACTCGTATCGCCTTTGATCCTTTTCGCTAGCGACTTTTTATATTTCTTCTCATACGCCTCCTTGATTGCATGGGAGCGGTAGGGATTCCAGCTCGCTCTGGTCAACCTATAGATGAGGTCGCCGTCGCGTGTACCCCAGCCTTTCATCGTGGATTCGAGGATTTTGGACTCGCGCCAGATGCTACCATCAAGATTTGGGGCCTTGGACTTGGGTTTGAGACCCTGGATCATGTAAATTATGGCCGTCGATAGCTCGTCTTCTGTTCCGCCACAAAACAACATGGTACGTCAGACCAACGAGCGGAGCAAGGGAGAACGTGAGCTCACAGCGTCTTCTTGGCAGCCTCCTTTAGTTTCCGGCAGAGGCAGGATCGACGACGAAGTCCCTAGATAGCTCACGATTGACTTGGGATTCGCAGTTGTACCTGGAAACAAAGATGGCTGTGGTAGCGCAAGTTTCGAGCTCGTCTCCGGCCCATTATGGTCCAGCGCTTTCTGTAGGAACGGGTTGATCGGGACGCTTTAGTGAGGGTATGATGTTGTAACACCAGGCAGGACGCCTGCTGGTGCTGGAAGCCCATAGTAAGGAGAATATCCCGCACCGACAGGGGGACCTGGTGGTCCGAGAGGATGACGAGGGTGCTCTGCAGGTAGTAGGCCTGCCAGTGGGAATGGTGAAGATCCTGTGTAATCATAAGCAAGTGGAGGATGTTCTGACGTGGTCTGGAAGATCGTAGCAGAAGATATCAGCGGCATCCTGGCGCTTAACTATGAGGGAAACGCACAGCCTTGGAGACGGACCAGCCACTAAGCTGCGGTGTCAAAGGGTTCATCTTGGCATATCTACGTGGATGACCCTCGGAGTTTCGAACGGAGGTATGTGTTGAGAATGTACTGCGAAAGGCTTCTCGAAATTGAACAGGCCGGTACGCCGAGTTTACCGGCAGCGAAACATCTCCAGCCATTTCATTCTAGGCGAATTGTGGCATATCTTGGGCGATATCCCATCCTCGTCAGTTTCCCGCTGTTCTCTGGGGTCAGAGGTGCAAATCATACCTCGTGCAGTGTATGTCATGGACTCAAAGGGTCACAGACTGTCGGAGGCAAGTTATACCTCTCCGGTCATCTTCAAGGTCGCCGCCATCAGATTGATGTTACATAATACGGTGGCAAATGCCAAAAACGAACCGGGACGAAACGCGTAACAGATCGATGAAGGGACGTGGTGCAAGTCCTCATGTCCTCGACACTCATCACCGCGTTCCGAGCTGGTCTTGACCATTTCTAAATGACAGGTACAGCAGGTTTTGCCCATATTAGCCCTGAAGCGTCCTCAACTGACCTCTGCAGGAAACCTTAACAGATCTAGAACATTGACGGTCAATCCATCGCCTTGTTCGACTTCCATAGAGCCCAGGACCATCATGATAGGTTTGTGGCAGGGAAGATCTGCTGTGGGATACAGCACATAGATGTATGAATTCTGTAGGCTAACATCTGACAGGTGCGCCAGCTCCTCCAATTGGGAGAGAGTACCGATGCATACCTCTGATCAGTGGAGTATACCCTTCGTTCTCGACACCAAACCCCGAGCCTCTCATATGCAGTTGGCTTATGTGCTAGCTTGCGTTCTAACAGGATCTAAAGATGGTATCCATTCCGGAACCATTCCGAAGTCCGCGCCAGCGAAAACGACATGGTGCCAGCGCCGCTGTTCCATCCCATGCCACCCAGCAGAGTATCCTTCTGCCCCAAATTGCTGCGTCTTCTTCGCTGCCACTGTCCGAATCTGGCGAAGCTCGAGCGTTCAACTCATGTACGCACTGCGCTTTACATGTCTCCCTGACCGCAGCTCCAAAACGAGGTAAAACATGAAGTACTCGAGCATCTTCCAAACCTTACCAGGAACTAAATTTCAAGGCTGCTGTTACGTTTTGAAAAGCTGCTTGGTTCTGTATCTTTGTATGAGCTCGAGATCGGTAAGCCTAGAGCTCTTCACAGGTATCCCACCGCCCACGGATTCAAAGATACTTGTAGGTGGTATCGAAGGGTATCCCTCTGGTTTCCCAAGCATTGGCTCACGAATTAAGTCATCTTTACCAGGGAAGCTCTCCTCGTGCTCCGGTCCACACTTGGAGACATAGTAAGTCCCGATCCTTTCAAGATCTCAGAAAATCTTTCTCCGAATCTCTCTGCTGTTGGCTCGTTGAACGTACGGTACTCCTCGCAACAGAGCACCTTGAGATCCAGACCGAAAGCTTCCATTCCACGATGACTCGGGCAGTGAAGGAGATTGACTTCGTACTCACCTCTGACAAATGG
This sequence comes from Candolleomyces efflorescens, assembly GCA_027579765.1. Classification (NCBI taxonomy): domain Eukaryota; kingdom Fungi; phylum Basidiomycota; class Agaricomycetes; order Agaricales; family Psathyrellaceae; genus Candolleomyces; species Candolleomyces efflorescens. Next base: position 34,062 of record JAMZDL010000071.1, read on the forward strand.
AAAAACCGCCATAGTAATGTAAGCTTCCACGAAGCACACATAACGAATAATTACCACAGGATCAAGCTATGCAACATGTGCCCGATGCGCCTGTGACGGCACAGATAGGGTTGAGGGGTGTCAAGCTCCGTCGTGGTATATATACACTGCAGCTGGGCTGCCTGGCGTTGAAACAAACCACCGACAACTTCACCAGACTAACAACCGCACCAAATACCACACAGGCAATGTCAAGTAAGTCTTACTTCCTATGGCCCGTCCTCAACCGCCCCTCATGGTCTACCGTCAGACGTAGTGAATTCCCTTGTTATGAACACGACCTCCCCGGTGGCGCCGGAGCAGAACGAGCGTGCCGAAACCCCTTGTGTCGCCCACGACCAGGAAGAGTGAGCTCTGAGCTCGACACGCCCTACACAGATGCTGACCACGCCGCCCAAATCCTTAGGACTCCATGGAGCAACGAACCACCGAATGACCAGGGGTGAGTCCACAAAAATGTTTCCCGCGTACGCGTCCTGACTTTCCTTTTCCAGTGGTCGAGGACAGGGCGACAAGCCCTCCCAAGTCGTCCGTACCGACGGGGATGGGAAGGTGATCGTTAAAACAACGAAGCGTACCACAAGCTAACATATGGGGAGAGCTTGGGGTGAATGGAAGGACACCCTGTATCCTAATAAGGATTTGAACGAGATTTTAGCACAAGCCTCGCCATTTCGGACTGTAGGCTATGAGAGGGCTGAACCCACGATTTCCTCAATCTTGTACTTGTGAATACAACGCGTATCGGGTAGTCTCCTGTAATCAGCTCAAATGTATGCCTAGATTTGGCTTTCTCTACGTTCAAGGAGACATACATACGTATCGGGGAGCCCAGAGCCCGTTGAAGGTGTTTAAGGTCCCAAATTGACCTGACCTAACCTGTATTACTGTTTCTGTGATGACGTAAGCTGCGAATCGTGTTTTCATTTCATGTTGCGACCCTCCAGCTGCTGTTCCATCATCTGAAGCGCGTCTTCTCATCTGGGGTGTTCACCTCGGAGCTCAGTGCCTCCCATTTGAAGGCAGTGACTGAACATATGAAGCCACCGTGAAAACCTGAACACTGACAGCAATGCTAGTGCATGTTCATCCTCGTGCCCCGAGGTTGTTGTTCATCAAGGCGGTGGAGGCATACTGATAGAAGCGTGAAACTGCGGAAGAGCTGTAGAACCATCCCGCCTCCTCCATTCATGTTCTATGGTCCATGCTTCCTTCATTCGATGCTTCATTCGTTTGTCCTTCCAGTTCGAGGTACGACATGGCTGTTACGCTGAACAGCGCCGCCAGTGAGTTCTCGTGTCGTTGGTCTTGCTATCTGCTCATTTTTGGACACCGCCAACCTCGAGCCTCTTCCCAACTCCCATGAGCCCCAGCAGTATTAATGAAGGCTGCTGTGGCATTTGAACCTCTTTGTATAAGCCTGAGAGTGGCCAGGGGCCGTGAAGGACCCAAGAGTATTATAGCTGGCTGGCAAGGTCTCTCACCTGGGGCCAACGAACACAACTTGGTAATTTTCCCAATGGTTGCACTCACACATCTTTTCGCAGGAGCCTTCGGGAATATTACCTATTCCGGCTGGGTCAAGGCGGCTCTTGAGATATGCACTGAACGGCTTATTCAGTTCATTCTGTGGTTCGACTCGACAGCAGTACACGCTAGCCGCAGAGCCTCACGATCTAGACCGGTATGTCGACTTCCATTTTCGATTTTCTTTGCGCGGTTGTCCGTGATCACCCTGGACATTCGTTCCTTAGAACTGCTGCTATGTCCTAGTCACATCACAAGCTATGCATTGGCGACCTCGGCGCGGGACCCGTGCTGCTGTGAGACTGGCTGGGATGACTCCCTTCCGTTGGTTACTACTATAAGAGAACCCCTCTTTGCTCCCATCCCACAACCCACCACCAGGCAAACCCTTCTACGACTCATCAATTCCGCCACCATGACCACTTCAACTTTCATATCTTCTGCCACTCCACCAGCGTCCTCACTCCCTGAGAGCGACGACCGCACTTCTTATTCGACCCACGAGTGGCCTGCTCGTGAGGCGTTGATTGCTGCTACAAGAGGTCCCCCTCTTTCCTCCCAACCCACATCTCCAGGTCGGCAAACTTCTCTATAACTTGGAGACAGCGGACGTCTAACTCGTTGATTCCGCAGCCATGACCACTTCAACTTTCGTCTCTTCTCCCATCGCCCCGCCAGCGTCCACGCTCCCTGAGACTGACGAGCGTACTTCTTATTTAATTCATCAGTGGCCTGACAATGATGACGAGTGAGTCATAAGAAGCTTCGCTGTGTGCGACCGCCAAGTGCTGACCATGGCGACTGTTCACCTAGGATCAACTGGGGGGAGCAGCCACCGCCCGACCAGGAGTAAGTCTATCCTGTATTCATGACTGCTCTTTGGCGGCATGTTCTAATTCACTCTTCTCAGTTCCCGAGGGCATAACGACAAGCCCTCTCAAGTCGTTCGTACAGACGCCAAAGGCAATCCCATCAAAAAACCTTTGAAATAAGGTTGTTCAGCTGGTCGAAGGTAAGCGCGCTGTAGCGAGGAGGACCTTTGGGGAGGGGGAGGTGGGCGTGATGAGGCGGCTCCCCGGGCCACCACTCCCCTGAGTATGTAGAGCATATTTATCCACCTTTGAGCAGATGCCGAGGACATGCTGGCATACCTCTGCCTTTCTTTTCCTGCTCGCAACTCGTCTGTTCTGGTTATCCTTTTTTCATTCAAGAGACTGTCATCCATCCACGCTATCACTCATCTTGAACTATCATGGACTCTTAGCAATATTCGAACGGACCACGGGCCTTAATTACACAAATGTACTTGATACCTGTCTACTTACCAAACACCGGGGAACAGGGCGTTTTACTTTTCACCCCAGGCCACCAAAATACTGCCAAATGCCATGAGTGTGCGGCCGTCCGGAGTGAGAGTGCAGTACTTGGTACTGATTGCCGATGCTCGGACCCAAAGGCGATGATACTAGTCCGGAGGCCGGACTGCCCATCTGGGCAGGTCCCACGCCTTTGCGGTCATGTGATGTATGTGGAGGAATGCTGCGAAGGCCTGCACATTCGGAGCCTTGTTCTACCGTCTTCACTTCGGTTCATGATCACAGTACGTGCACTCACGTATCTTCTGCCTCTCATGATCAGAAACAGAGCTCCACACGTTGAAAAATGCTGGAACGACGATTCTTGAGCTCGAGCTCTTCAACGAACCGCCCTTCTAGATCACACTAGTACTGTGGTCTGATTCGAACATTCAATGGACCGTGTCGCAGAGCCTATGCCAGCTTTCACAATCCTGTGTCTTGGAACCGCTATTGCCCGTTTACGATGGACGGCTTTCGCATGATTCATACAGCTTACAGCAATATCAAGGGCACGAGGGGAAAACGAGGTCTGGTGCTTGGCAGTGACTCGGCTGAGGGAACGACCCCCATGCTTTAAAAGGAGCCCAGCGTTGAGCTGTGAAGGTCACACCCACTGTCTAACCTCCTCCCAACCCACGCGCCCACAGGTCAGCATACAGCATACATTTCTACGACCTGGAGCCCTGAGCCAATAGTCACCTCTAGCACTTGTACAAATGTCTGCTTCTAGTTCACCTGCCGTCTTGCCGCAGTCGTTCGCGCTCCCCGAGCAGGAGCAAGGCGAGCGCGGCGCTCCTCATTCGACTGTCAATTACATTGACGAAGAGTGGGTTATCAAAATCCTTTGCTTGACGTGACCTTTGAACGTACTGACCATTCATTCAGGATTGAGTGGGGAGATGAGCCGCCAACAGACCAGCCGTAAGTGTAATGCTGAGTGCTCTTTGCAACGTGTTTCAATTTTACCCTTTCCAGTCCTCGAGGAGATATCGACAAGCCGTCTCAGGTCGTTCGTACGGACGCGAATGGGAACGTGGTCACCAGGCCAACCAAATAAGGCTGTTTAACTACTCGAAAGTGCAAGCTTTCTGAAGCGCCATGATACGCATGCTGTTTTACCGACACAAACAGGAAGGTTCCATTGATGACAGCGCACTCCTCCAGCAAGACAGCAGCTGACAGTGCATGGGACATAATTATGTCTAGATTCGGCCCAGACACACATCTATCATAGTAGCGTCTCCTCCCTGCTTACTTATTGGCTGGTCGGGCGTTTTAATAAGTACTCAAATTCAACAATGTCGTCCAAAACCTGCGCAAGGTGTCTACAAAAACTTGACACGAGGACTCAGGAGTGGGATACATATGTTTCCTTAAGGCCAAGTCGAGTTGACCCTCCCCGAGTTCCGATTGAGATATGACATCCTTGACAGTTTACAGACCGACTGGTTGACATACTTAAGGTTTGGTATTCCATGTGCAGACAGGGTTTCCAAATAGAATATCTGTCTTGATTCCGCGACTCGGATCCGTTAATTGAGAATGACCACTCAGCAGTGTCCAAGTTGACGGCAGTCTCTTCCCACTGTCGATGTACTTGGAGCGCTTTGTTGAACCTGGACGACGACGGTCATTCTCCGGCCGATTGAACTGGCAACCATCGGTTGATCGAGGATTACTCACTCAATTGTGGAGTTAGCAAGCATTCCCAGTCGACAGATATCGAAGTTAAAGTTTTTCATAGATCTCAATCAGTCGGGGCAGTGGTTGCTAAGGTCGGGAGGCTCGATAACAGATCCTTGGGTGGCGGAGCAGATATCATCTCGCAAGTACCTTTCACAGTTTATAAGCAGCTCTCTGCCACACTGGGTGTCCCCATTGACTCTGTATTTCCTCTCCATGCCCGAAACTATCGTCACGGTGGTGGATGACTCCCGTGTTGTAATTGGGGCAGGCGGTCCTTCCATGGTATACCAACCGCCTGACCTTTGGAAAGGCAATGCAGCCTGTATGGCATGCAACTTGGAATCGGGCACCGCACTGAATCAATTGCGGGGTACGGCGAGTGGAGGTACTACATACACTCCAAATATCTGATCGAAGTAATTGACTGACTCATTCGACATCTAGGAACATGGACGAATGCCTGGTATGTGGGTACAAATTGCTTCTCAGCCATGGACTACGACATTGATCTCACTCTCCAATGTCGTATTAAGAACGTCGATCACCCCCTGCTGACTGCAAGTGTTGATTTTCAAGGTATCAATGTGTGCCTCAAGAGGGCAGTCTCTTTGCTAATGATTTGGGAAATACAGGGACCAGCGTAGCAGCCTACTTCATTTTTTTCATTCGCGCGTTGGATCTTGCGCAGTGAGTTGCTCAGATTCTCTCATGCGGCGTCCTATTGATGGTCTTCTTCACTCATCGCGACCCGAAAGATCAACGGGAGATCCAGCAAACCTCACGCTCTATGTGGACGGCGTCGAGCACAGTACCAGATCCATTCGGCCATCAGACTATGCCTTTAATCCAAACAATTTCACGCCTCGAATGAAAGTATTTGAAGCCTTCGACCTGGACCCAAACCGGCGTCACTCGGTCCGAATCGAATGGAAGCACGGAGGGGCACCAAGGCCTGCTGTTGCTGTTGCCCTCGATTCCATAGAGTTCACGTAAGTCATGCGCTGTAGCCCGCGCCTCCCTTCTGCGCACGTCTCGGGTTAAACTCACACAGGCAAACCAAATGTTAGCTCAGAAACCACCGCATCACCAACCGAACCCAGCGGATCCTCAAGTAGTACTTACAGCTCGGGAACCACCCAATCAAGCTCATCCAGTGGCACCCAGGGAAACCCTCAAGCAAAAGAGACGACAAAGATGGTAGTGGCGATTGTTGTTCCCATTGCAGCACTGCTTATACTGGGGTTTGCCGCGCTCCTGTGGTTGAGACGTCGTAGGCGCCTCAAGATGTACGAGTCTGCAACAGATCACCAGGTCCAGCCGTTTCGCCTCACAGTCGATACTCGCCAAGAGCCGCAAATTTCTAGGACCACACAGGACCCATGGGTTAACCCTGCCACTGAGTTCCAACCTACCGATATATCTGGAACCCCGCCCTCGTATTTTGAGTCGATGGTGTCAAGTTTGTCAACTGCTCCGAGTCCAAGCACTGGAACGAGCTGGGCCGCGAGCCCGATTACAAGAACCAGTCGTTTCATGCCGGTTGTGAAAGAAAGACTTTAATTTGTCAGTAGAATAGGTTTGAGAATGTATGACGTGCGTTCCCTGGGCATAGCCTCTGTTCGACCTGGTGGCAGCATGAAGGTTCCCATTGTCAGTTTCAGGGAGGTGGGGCAGCCCGGTATGAGAGTTAGACTCTCCGTGTGCGTAGCTGCTAGAAATTATGCATGTCATCAAGAAACATACAGAAAATCTGGGCAAGAGGGTCAGGGATTGCAACAGCCAGGGTTCAGCGGGTCAGTCAAATCAACGACAACACTCACTTTGGCTTTTTTACGAAATCCCAGTCCGATTACGGTACAGCCTTTCCATCATGCTGCGAGGGATGTCAATGACCCAGATACCTCAAACAGAGTTTAAGAACATTCCGAGGAACAATGTCCGATTCGACCGGCAATTATCGAGTACTTGTGAGGAAGTTCTAAGGGGTCTTGACCGTAACTCATGCCCAGAAAATCAGGAAGATGTAAAGGACAAGGGGATCACAAATAAGCTCGTAACCTCCAATGAGCTATGAGTACATACGGCATCATACTAATCCAGGCGTTGTTATACGATTCGAAGGCTTGAGAGATCCTTTCGGAATCGCCCGTAAAAGTGCAACAATGATATCCCTGTCTTGATTTGCTTCCACGCTGATCGTCAGCGCAGATCGTTGTGAGCTATCTTGCACCTCTACGTCGACCTCCGGGCGTGCAAGGAGCAATTCAACGATACCTCGGTGTCCTCCTGCACAGGCGAGCATCAAAGCTGTGGTATTTGTCTTGAAGGTCTTGGTGTTTACCGAAATGTCTGGATGAGAAAGCAAGCATTCCACCAACGACTGGAGACCTAGCTTTGCCGCATACATCAAGGCCGTGTAACCTTCGTCATCCTGCGCGTTGACTTCGAGGTCTGGCCGCATCAGGAGGCTCTTTACGATTCTTAGCCTTGATCCAGCCTTTTCAGCGGCAATGCCCATCGTATCGAGAAGAAGGCCTCTTGTTGTGTTGGTAGCATGTCCTTGCGACGAATTTGGGTGACCCCCGCCAGTCGTTGTATTTGAAGTGCTCCCGGAAGTGAGGTGAGGTTGTGTACTCGCATTTGTTGAAGGCGATTGCGGTGATAGGATCGAGGCCTGGCGCATGAGATTTGCAAGATGCTGTAACTGGTCAATCGCTTCTGAAAGCCTCGCTCCTTCCACTTCTACTTTGTTATTCGCCCACAGGGAGGAGGAACGTGTTTCGGATTGAGTCCAGGTCTTGTTCCGTGAGCTCATGTCACCGGCCGTGGAAGGGGGGTGAAGATCGGAGAATTGCCCCTTCGTTGCCAGGATCAGTGCCGTGGTGGGGCGCGTTTTTGTCTTCGCGTTGATCTGAAGGTCATCGAAAGAACAAAGGAACATGTCGACGGTCTCAGCGTGACCATACTGACAAGCAACCATAAACGGCATGAAGCCGTGCTCATCCACGTCGTGGATTCTACTCGGTCTGTCCACGAGGAGAGTGCGCACGATGTCCTCATGGCCATGGCAGACGGCGAGGTGCAATGGAGTGGAGTGACTAGAAGTACGTTGGTCCCACTGGTCCCTCTGGTCAGATAAAAGATCGGTGATGCCGTAGGTTGCGATGAGATGGATAGGCTGAACGGTTTCGTTGGTTGCACAAAGCGAGCCATGCCAGGCTGATACCTTAGAAATGTTGCAAACGTAATCCTTGCAACCAAAGATGAATTCGGATAAACGGTGTTGTATTTTCCGTTCGGGTTCAGACCAAGCTCGTCGAGCATGGTTCCCCCAGCCAATATAGGCGTAGGGAAACGGGATCAAGCGGCCGTCTTCACATTCCCAGTCAGCGTCGGTAGTGGTGGAAGAAGCGCTTGGGTACGGCTCGAGAGGAAGAGGGGAAGAAGAGGGATCGATAGGGGAAGAGAGATATGCAATACACCGGTGGGCGATAAACGCGTGAGGTGACGTGAACAGCTGTCCGATGTGGTCCCGAACAAAGTCATTGGCAGTCAGATCTAGTCGATATCCAGTATCAGCCAGCAACAGGGATCTATCCCACAATTCCTACTTACGAAACAGTCGAACAAAGCGAGTGCTGCCGTCAATCACCACAAGGCCACAGCAACACGACAAAATCAAGGACTCCGGTGAGAGGTCGTCCTTGTCATATCCATCCTCCGGCGAGATGGCTAACGCCCGCCGTAAACTTTCCATAGAGAGGGAAGTTTGGGCGTGTGTAATCCAAAGGAGCGTTCGTTTAGCAAGCGCTGCCCTGTTTTCTCCCTGGTTTTCGATCCTGCTCATTGTGTGCTGGTACATAGCCTTGACTCCTGAAGGAAGTTGATCGACCTTCTTGAGCAAGTCCTTCCGAGAAATGCAATCAGTCAACAATTTGACTTGAAGAGAGGCAAGGAGGAACCTTATCAGGTGAATTAGCACAGTCACGGGGATGAGATATCGAAGGAGGAGTCTTACATTCCCTGCGAATTCTGGTTCACTTTCTCGATAATCTGGTCATGCGCCGGTGCGTCTGAAGTGAGGAGATCGGAAAGTAGCACGCTTTCCTTGAGGGCGGTGGAAACGAATGTTGAGATATCCGAACGATTCTGTTCGTCAATTGGTAAATGCATCACCGGCCGACCGTGGTGGGAAGGGTCTCCAATGTTCATTGGTCGTGAAGTCACAAAAATGTGTCCTTTGGGCAACGATATCAGGAGTCGGAGAAGGTTGTTCCGAGTGCTCTCCTGCAATTCGTCGAGGGCGTCCACAACAATATACACCTTCTGGTAGAGTTCCATGATTTTGGCCAGTGTACTGAGTGCTCGTTCTTCGGATAACGGCATTGACTTCATCTGGCAGTCAACATATACGGGGTCGATGATAGAGAATAGGTCTTGGCTATCATCCTCCAACAACTGGCGCAAAAATGTCGAAAGGATGTCACATGGGCTAGAAGGAACGGCGTGCTGGCACTGAAAAAAGATGACGGCGGTCTCTCCCCTAGACGGGGCGCAGAGCACTTGTTGAATGTGGTCGACAACAATGAACCTAGTGGTACATGGACATGAGCGAAAACAGGAGATAAAAAGGGAGGTCATACGCCAATGTCGTCTTTCCGGCTCCAGCTGAGCGCAAAGTTATTAGTGAAGAGCGGAAGAGACCATAGCAACACCTACGGATTCCTGTCACCCAGAGTATGTTCTGGCCTGTCTCATGGCGAGACCACGATGTGAATCGAGGGTCTTCGATCAACCAGACACCAGTACCAGAAGTCCTCTTCGAAAGTACTTCCATCTGAGCTTTCCTGGCATTGGTGGCGCTAAGCCAGTGACACAATCGCTGAATGGCTGGCAATTTTGGAGGTCAGAACATATTTCCAAGTTCTCGGCACGACCAGAGCACGAACATCCAAACCCTCTTTTGCGAGGAGCCCGTTGGTAGATGTTGATATCCCCCGACGCAACATTGATGTTAGCATCTCCCATAGAGAAGTCATGAGCGCCCGCAAAAGCTTTCACGGATCGTCGCTTGAATAATAAAGAATCTTTCGCCCAGTCAGATCCGGCACCGCGCATGGGAAGGCCTTCACCAGAGCGACCAACCTGTATCCTGCGTCTTCCTTCCCTGCACAATGGACCTTGCTAGTGATTGTGAAACATCTGATATCTGGACAGGTAGAAACGGTGTCTACTAACCTAGATCCGTCGACTTCCGACCCCCGAGCTCTCTGATGTCGAATCCCATGGTCCTCGTTGAGTCGATACTATTGCAACACGACAAAAAGGACAGTCAGGCCGCAAAGGGCAGCACACGTGCCGCTCTGGCGCCCTGCGAAGAAATGTACATATCCAAGGCGCTCGCCAGCCTGTGAAGCCCGAGTAGGTTTGGAATGCACACCCGGGGCTTGGGCCGTAAAAAACTATCGGAAATAAGGTGCTTGGTAGAGGAAAATTGGGAGTCGTTCAGATCATCTACGAGTCCGAGTCATTGTGGGGATTTCGACAAAACATTACCTTGAGAAGAACAACGGCTCAACCTTTGCGTTGAATGATTCAGTTTGGCACTATCCTCTGATCCAAACAATAATTCTCGCACACGGAGGCGAAACGGTTGCCTCTTGGCCATGCTCGAGTCTATAGGTGTAATTGAAAGCGCCGGTAAGACTAGCGCTTGGTCTCCACCCTTTTCCGGTGTACACGATGCTAACGCTGGTCCCTTACCAACACAATCCGGATAGGGACACGCGCAAGTCCTCGTTCAAAAGACGCAGATGACTTTGTATTGTGCCTGGTATCGTTGAGCTTTGACTAGAGACTCGTCGTTGACTCATTCCACTCTTATTGAGTCACGAGTGTACGTTAACGACTGCCAGTCCCATTTTCCGCCTAACGGCGCAGCAGCGCCTGGATTCTGGAACCTGGAGGCAATAAAGGCAACAAAATGATGATCACGGCAACCCATTGCAATGTACAAAAGCTGGGAAATTCAGGGCTTTGGTCCCGCCGATCCTACCTTTACTGCAAGTGTTACAGCGTCCAAAGATGCAGCAAAAGTCGTTGCTCCTAGCCCTTTGTGCGGCCACCTTCTGTATGTGACCATTCCAAGTGATCTTTGGTCACAACCTGTCAATGACTCTACCTCCTAAAAGCTACGGTGACCGCCCAACAATCCGTCTCGCTGCTCATTCCAGGTGGCTTTGACTCTGTACCCCTCACCGCCGACGTAGCAGGTGTCGGTCCATCAGGCGAGACTACCTGGATTGTGAGGGCCAGCCAGTCCCTCGACGATCAGGGCGGACACCCTGGTGGAACTGGTAAGTCCGCCAAGCTTTCGCGTCAAGTCCGAGGCTTATAATTATAAATAAACGCGCTCCTTCCTTCGCGTCTCCGAACGTACAGCTACCCTCGTCCAAGGCCCAGCAGGTGCTACCTTCACCTACACAGCTCCAACCGAAGCGCCCATCCCTCCTGGCTTCACGATCGACGTCAAGTGCTCTTTCACCGGGGCTAACGCCATTTGCACGGAAGAAGTTCCTAATGGCGTTTCTTCTGGAACTATAGCCATCGAAGAGGGCTTGATACCCGTGGCTCTTGGCACAACACTCCCTGGAGTCCAAGTGACGACCACTGGCGGCAGTACTCCTACCACAACTGCAGGTACCGGAGCTTCGGTGTCGCGTCAAACGACCAGTGCTGGCAGCAGCCAAACGTCTACTGGGGCCGCAAACCCCTCACCTACCTCAGGGTCGAGCGCCCTTGCGAGTACTATTTCATTGTCTGCACTTCTCCTGATGACACTGGGAGTGACTTTCATGGTTTGAAGAGATTGTTCTGTTACATATATACCCTTTGCTGTCGTATTTATTCGTAGACATACTTTAGCCTTTTGATTACCTTTTGTAATTGCTCAGCGCCTGTTCCAGGACTCAGGAGGTAGAATATAGACTATCTATTCCGATCATGGTATCGATCCTACAGAAGGAGAACTCTCAAAGAGATATGTACAAAATAGCTGGTACGCAAAAAGCCCAAGGAAGCAAGTCGTAAAGCGAAAAGGTCGTTAGTAAATTCCTCAAAATCAGTCGTAATGGGTAGGCAGGGTAGCGCATCTGTATCGTAAATCATCGCATGGCTCAAGCAGGAGCAACAGCAGCAGCAGCCTGCAACACAAACAAACTAGCATCCACATTAGATGCCACAAACGCTGCGCCAACATCACCAATCGTCCTGGGCACCGACCCCGCCAACTGTGCTCCAATAGTCGTAAGCAAAGTGCGCAACTCTGCACCCAAAGCCTCAGGAGCCATCCTTCTTGATCTTCCGACCAAAACGACGACCTTGGTGGGGTTCGATGTGCCAGAAGCCGCAGTGATCTCCGCCTTGACGAGTTCGACAGCGGTATGAAGAGGTTTCGCAGAGCTCTTGGTCGAGAACGTGATCCTCTTCAATGCAGATCGTACAGAATCGGGGAGGGAATGCGAGTCGGGGTTGGTGTACTTCTCCCAAATCAAGTTGTCCGCAGTCTCAGAAGCCAACCGTGTTTGGGTGTTGAAAGCGCCATAAACGGTATCAGCAGCAGCAACAGTAAGCTAAACATCACAAAAAAAGTCAGTCAAACAAACAGGGGTGGATAGCAAAAACAATACACGTACTGCGTTGATACCAGGGAGATGCTCAGGCTCGACCTTGCCATCGTGCACCAAGCTCGCTTTATCATCCCCAGCATCGTTCTTCTCAATCCTCACAACAGTAGCCTTAACAGAAGCGCGTGCACACAACTGAACAAGGAACGTCAAAGCCAACCTGTCATCCGGACCACCAAAGAACGGCAAGACCAAATGCTGCCTTGCCCCTGCAACCGCAGACCCGATCGATGCACCCCGATCCACAAACACCGCAACATCCTTGGGCGAGCGCAAAAACACTGAACGAACGAATTCAGAGTATACAGCACTACCAGTTTGGTCTTGAGTCGCCGTCTTGCGGTCGAATGGATTTCGGTTCTGTCGGAGTGGTGCATCCCCTGCCTCATTACCGAGAATCGACGTCGTTCCTCTCGCCCATGGTAGAATCACCATCTGAGACTCCGAATTGGTAGCGTGCTCAGCAATGGATGCCGGGAATTCGTCGTAGTTGACGACCGAAAGGGAGGCGGAAACCGATAGGTTGTTGAGCGAAGCGAATGTCGAATAAGTCGAAAGGATAGGGTCGTTGTAGACTAAAGCGTCGGCTTCTTGGGATCTGATGACAGCTGAGGTACGGTTTGTCAACTCGATGAGGCGGAGCGCGTCGACGGTGACGGTATGAGGTGGTGAGGGGCTGACATCCAACATTTCCTTTCCCTTGTATAGGTCCACACTGGAGACGGTAGTCGTAGAGGCATCATCCGAGATGAGGAGTTGCGACAAGGCGAGAGCGGGAGGAAGTTGGTCAACCTTGTCCAATACGAGAGAGAACTTGGTTTTGAAGTCAGTTTCAACTGGGCTACTCTTCTCGGGGGAAGCTTCAGGGTCCTCTCTAGCCTTTCCTGAGCCGTAAATAACGTTGAGGTTTCGGTGTTTGGGAGGATAGAAGAGCAAGGTAAGAGGGGTGGTGATGAAGGTAAGGACGATGGCATGGACAACAAACATAGAGAACGTTCTGTCGTCGAGGATACCGGCCTGAAGACCGATGTTGAGAACAATGAGTTCGACCAATCTGAAAAGGTCTGTCAGCGACACCGCGTATTACATGAAACAAATCCCAAGTCTCACCCCTTGCAACTCATCAATGAACCGATGGCACCCGCTTCGCGCCATGGGAAGCCAAAGGCATACGCTGCCCCAGCACAGGGAATGAACTTTGAGAAGAAAGCAACGAGACAGATAATGATGATGTAGCCCCAGGTGATGCCATCGTTCAAGAGACCTAGATTTGTCCTCAAGCCGGAGAGCGTAAAGTACTATCAAAATGATAAACAATTATTTCCCCAGACTAAAGAGAAGAACGGCTTACGATAGGGATGAACAGGATGGTGACGAGGTCTTCAATCTTCTCAGTCAGTGAGATGGCAAAGCCATTGTCGTGGGGGATGATGAGACCGGCCAAGAAACCACCTGAGACAGGGAATCAGTACAGAAGGCTTGCACGGAAATGGAGGATACGCACCAAAGATGGAGTGCACCCCAATGATATCGGTGAAAAAGGCAGAGGCGAAGACAACGAGGAGAGTGACGGTCATCATGAACGGAGTAGGGGAGCCCTGTTCAAGACTTCCAGTCCGTCGAGCAAGCCAATGGAATCCCCACTTGACAGGGAAAAGAAGGAAGATGGTATAACCGACAGATGCCAACAAGACATAGAGGGCAGTGAGCCCTCCAGTAGAATTGACGAGCGCAACTGTCAATGCCAACAACACCCAACCAATGACATCGTTCCCAATTCCCGCTGAAAGCACGATGACACCGACTTGGGTCTCCAAAAGCTTCAGCTCGGTCAGGATACGACAGAGCACTGGGAACGCCGTAATTCCGATGGCGACAGCGGTGAAAAGGAGGAAGTACCCAAAGTTGACGGTGTCGCTGATGAACTGGCGGTATACACCAACACCCAATGCTGCACCGAGCGCGAGGGGGATGACGAGTCCACCAATGGAAACTGCCGCGGAAACTTTGACGCTTCGTTTGAGCAGGCGGGTGTCGATCTCGAGGCCAACAAGGAAGAGGAAAAGGATGAGACCGACGTTGGCGGTAAGGTTGAGGGTGGCCATCGAGTCTTGAGGAAATATTGTGTCCTTAAAGTGAGGAATACGGCCCATCACTGTTGGACCCAAGAGGATACCACCAATGACCTCTGCTATGACCCTTGGCTGGCGGATGCGGCCAAGCCCCAGGGCGAGGATCTGGGAGAACAGGATGATGATCACTGAACGAGTTGGTAAGATTTCTCTTTCGGTCTTCCCGACAAGTAATCACAATACACACCAACTTGAATGACCCATAATCTGAAGGGATTTGAGGGGTTCCAGTGGGTTGGATTGTCTCCGGAAATCACACCGCCCTATATGTCGCGGTCAGGGAGGAGGCGCCAATTGAACAAGTATTGAAACATACCTGATCTGCCGCCGCACGACGAGCGAGCGACGAGGCGACGCTGCTGAGCTGTTGGGCGAACTCTCCCATAACGCTGGAAGGAAAGGGAGGGATAGGTCGTCACTGGCGGTGACCTCGGTTAAGTATGTGCGGGAACATATAGGTTGCGATCAATGATATCCAGGCAGCGGAGCTTGAACATCTTTAAATTCTCCACAGGCTTGGAGGGCCTTGGCAACCTCCATTTATCGATCTTCGACCAATCATTCCGTAGATTGGTCGACTTGGGTGTCTACAATGGCTCCAAGTCTTGAGACCCGACCCGGGAGGGTGTGCGGCGTCGATGTGATTTACAGTGAGCAACCCAAGAGCAACCCGCGAAGCACGGCGTACTAGTCCGAATTTCAGTGGCTCTAATACAGTAACCAAGTGCCTGAGCTATTTTAGGATTCATTTAGCTTTGATACTTGAACAAGCCAGCCGTAAGATGGGAGATGAAGGGACGACATACACAATAAGTAGGAGGCCGCGACCTGAGGCCTGGGATTCGAATTGCTTCAAAAGTTGGACTGCCCTGCAAAGTTGGGAAAGATGGATGCATTGCTGGTACCCGGCGCAAGACGACCATGGCTGTTCATTGTTCAACATCTCCATGTCTGCTACAACATCATCATATTCGCATCAAACTTCGATGCTACCTGCATATTTCCAAGAGTCAGAACTCAGGGAATGCCATCTGTGGGGCCTCCGCACGGTCGCAATCAGTCTCCTCAAACGAGGATCTAGAATCCACAATGTTGCTGTAATTTCGACAGAATATAGCGCAACGGGCCTACTCTATGATTGCTCGATATTCTCATCGTCTCCAGCGTTCAGCGTCATCTCATCAAACTCCTCCAACAACTCCTCGAGCCGAACCTCAGGGAAGTCGGTCTCTGCCTCCCCATGATCATCATCAGTCTCGTCATGCGAGGGTCCAGTCGCCTCATCCACGTCCATCGCATACTGCACTTTCTTCTTCGTCTTCTTCCCATCCTTCTCTTCATCTCCCATCTTGACATCGGCTGCCTTGTAAAGATTGACCGCAGCACGCATTTCGGGATCCTCCTCCAGGTCACGAAGGAACAACTCATAGTCCTCCTCAACCTTCTTCGAATCTCTCCCTCCCATCCTTCCAATCGCACCTCTCGCCGAACTCGTCTCGCCCTCCTCCCCAGCCTCCTTCGCCATCGACCTCAACTTCCAGTTCCTCGCCTTACTCTTCTTCCTCCTGTTAGGATATGCCTTCTTCACAAGTATAACATCCGGAATAAAATGCGTGGGGACATCCGCAAATGCGTCCGAGTTGAAGTTGGCAGAAGTGAGGTGATACCCCATCGCCGAGTCCCCAGGCTGGAGAATCGCACCCAAATGCGTTCGGGTATGATAAATCATACTCGCCGCACCAACACCTTCATAATCCATCATCGAGTCGTCGTTATTTTGACCCCCCTTGCTCGACTTGAACGCGCCTGATACGGCGACCTGGGCATCCGCCATAAGGTGCTTGCCCCGCGTCCGCGAACGATCCGGCTCGATATCGAGGATCGTGAATTCGACGAGGTCCGTGATGGATGCGAGGGTTTCAAATGGCGACCGCCAGTAAACCGTCGGAGGTACTTCGCAGGCTTGGAGGGTTGCGGGGTCCATGAGTTGGAGAGAGTTGCCGACACGCGTGCATACGGTCAAGGGACTGATATTCGAGAATTGGCGAGCCTGCTTGAGGGGGATGCAAACTAGATCGTCCTTGCATATGGGTACGATCTCTACTGAATATGTGTACTTGAAGTTCGCGGTGTTGCTGTGAGTGTCGGAGGAGATGAGTTGCTCAGATGCTTTTGATCTAGCGGTTTAAAAAGTGTCAGGGTCACGAGCACGAGGATGAGAGGCCTAGTTTCGCTCACTTTGTGGGAACTACACCAGCCAAGAACTCGACCATTTTGAGAGCATGGGCTCTACTGCTGTAGAAGAAATCCAATCCATCCCGGACTTCCTTGATTGAGATCGTGTCCTTCTGAGCGTTGTGCTTGATGATCAACTGCTCGAGGAACAAGAACGTCCGCTTGTGAGGAACCTTTTGGCGAACTTGAACGAGGGCTTTCCAAGTGTTTTTGGCAGCGAGACGTGCGCAATCCGGGCACTGTCCATGCTGAACGAGGTACTCGATCTCGAACGTTTGCTCAAGGATCGTATTGGTCAAAACCTAGAATTCCGAATCCAATAGTTGTGGCCGTGCTCTGTAAACGAGGGTGTGCAACAAACGCACCTCTTTTTGAATTGTCAAAGCCACCTTCAACCTCTTCGAGTGCGGCTCCGTCCAGATAAACCTCGCATCCGTTAACCGCACTTTTGCCAGTCCCTTCAACTTTTTCAAACATATCGCCAACAGCTCGGAAGATTCTGGTCTAGCAAGCGTCCATGCAGTGGGAGGAGACAAAAAACGTTCGCAGTTTCTACAAAACGAGATAGAAGCTGGAATGAAGAATGTCGGTCAAGGCTCGAGCTTCATGGTAAAGTGATCGAACCTTGCTTGGGTATCCCTTCTGTAATATCGATCCTAGATTCAATCCCTCTGTTAGCTAGGCTTCCGAAATGTATTGAAAAGTCTACGCACGAATTCCTGAGGCAAGCAACGCAAAGATTCGCAGAATTGGGTACAATCGGTGTGCCTAGTAGCAAGCAAAAGATGAATAGCAGAAAACCCTGAGAAATGATTGGTATTTACCGCAATCAGCACATAACACTCGGTGCACTGCGGGTCCTGGGGTGAACTCCATGTCGAACGGGGGGATTTTGGTACTGTTCTAACGAGCGTTGTAGCCCTTTTTAAAGGGTTGCTTTCAGTCGTTAGTCAGCTCAATACGGAGAGTAATGAAAACGCGAAACTGCTATTCTAATCTTCGCTCGCGGTACCGATCACTGAATCAGAGATAAAAATTAGCCAAAGCTGCATCAGATAAGATAAGATCTCATTTCATATGAGGGAGGTACAGGTATCAGAAAGCACACCTTCACGGAAGGTATGTTGAAGGTACGAGAAAAGGCATGAGAAAAGGTAAGTATGAGAAAAGTCGTGATCAGCAGACACAGCGCTCAGACCAAATGTAGCGAAGGTCCAGTATTATATCGCTCTGTCCGACCCGTTGAAATAGTGCTCTCCACCGAGCAAGAAATGTTTGTAGATTTCTCCTCCATACTCCTTTCGTCTCATCGGCCCTTCCAGGAAGTAGGGCGGAAAGATCAGACCCCGAACCCCCGGCCTGCTCATTGACAATTGAGGTGAGCCTGGCGGCTCGTCGGTTCTCCCAAACCAGGTAGAGAGTGACCGACTTGAGAGACAACTGCCGAGCCAGGTTTTGGTCCAACTGGTCCCAGCATTCGAGTTGAACCTCTTCGTCATCAAAAACTCGGGGGAAGGTATATTCCCGGTCTTTGTCCAAGCAATACCCCAGATCAAGCGTGATTAAAACATGGTGCAGGGTTGGTGGTAGGTGATGCGCGAAGACGGCGTCAATGGCCAGGGAACGCCAATAACTGTGGATTCCCTTTGGCTCATAGGTGAGAGTGAACAAAAGGGTGTGAAGTTTACGATATTGCGAGAAAGTAGGTGCGGGTACAGAACCATGATTGTCTGGATATCCCAAGTAAGTTGGTGGAACGACGTGAAATGGACATCGGAATCACCCACATGGAAGACAGACAACTGTTAACTCCTCTAGCGTCTCTGAGGCTTGGTCTACGAGACTCCAGAGCGTATCGTCTGCTGCGTGGGTTTCGATCCTGAGCTTCTTTATCCTCGAGAATTGGAAATTGACATATGGCTCCTGCAGTCGCCCCGCCCAACCCGCGATTCTGTCAGTCCGCCCCCAATCGACCATAGTGAAGGAAAGATCCTCGAGAAAGCGTGGCACTCTCCGACTTCCTTTCACCGGCCTTCGAGCGGTTGCAGTTGGTTGGGAATCGGATATGGCCTTTTTCTCGTACCAGTTCCCCGTACCAATAATGTCCAGCTTGGTCACGCTGCTAGGGATGGACTGTAGTATCCAGTCTGGAAATGCGCTACGGTGATAATTTGACATGAACCTGGAGCCAGCTATGTCCAACGTGATGGATTTCAAGCAGGGGGACGCCAAAAGCCGCCTGACTAGCGGGCCCCCGAGTCCAGAGGCTGGTTCGCTGCCGTGAGACGACTCTCGAACAACTTCTAGATGGAGGTGTTCGAAATTCGCCTTGTTTTGAGCCAGGAACGAGTTCCATGGAAGGATTGACGATGGGTCACCCACGAGGTCGACCCCGTAAGAGCCGTAGTCGGCTACGATTCCAATCGTCAACGATTTAACGTATTTATGAAGGTGATCGTTGTTGAGAACAGCCTCTCTCTTCCTCGCGGCTGCTTGATGCACCAGACGGTGCCGCCGAGTGTAATCCTCACCAGACCCGGGCACCCTGATCTTCGTCCTTAATTCCAAGTTGCGGTAAAGATGTCTTCGTGCAAGCGGTACACAAGCACAAGAGACGAGGCAAAGACTTCCAAGGGTGTAGAAGTCGTCTTTCGACAGTTCTGTCGACTAGATCTTGGTAGAACGACATTTGCCTCTCCTGTAACAACTTCGGTCAAATATAGTCGGAAAATAGGATGTTTAATACCATTTGCGCGATTTTGCAACTTGGGTCAGACGAGCGAGGTAATCTGGCGTCCTTGGATGGTGGTAGCGCACTGAGAGTGAGATGCTGTGAATGAAACAATCATATCAGATAAGATGTCATCAGTGCTTCTTTGAAAAGTCGAGGCAATGGGACGATGGTGGTAGTGGTATTTGAATAAGAGTAACTTCATTGACCCATTGATTAACATGCTTCATAGCTGCAGCTATGTCAAAATGTGGACCCTATTTGCATATGACAAAATTCCGGTTCAAACCTATGATAAAGACATCCACATCCACTTCAACAGCGGAACAATTATTATTCACAAACTTGGCAGTCCCTCATGCCGCAGAAATATACCTGGGGGTCCAAATGTATCGAAGGTGCAGCGTACCACTTCGTTCGAGCCGTCCAAACAATTCCCTCCATCGCGCAAGAAACACTTGTAAGTTCTCCTTCCATACTTCTCGCATCGCTTTGGCCTTTTCAGGTGGGAGGAAGGAGGGAGGCGGCACGATTCTTCTACCCTCAGCAGGTGTATTAGGGGCCCGTCTGTTTTCCCAAACAAGGCAGAGAGTCACAGACTCGATGGACAACTGTCCAGCCAACATCTGGTCTAGTTCCTTCCAGCACTCGAGGTCAACTTCTTCGTCGACAAACATGCTGGGGAAGGCATGCTCCCCGTCCCTGTCCAAACAACACCCTAGGTTCAGGGTGATCGAGATATGGTGTAGGGTGGATGGTAGGGGATGCTTGAATAGTGCGACTAGCGAGCGGCTTTGTGTGTGGCTGTGGATCAGAGGCATCCCCGTAGTGTCATACAAAAGAACGAGTGAAAGCTTCCGAAGTGCACGATACTGCGAAAAATCGGGAAGGGGAATCGGTTTCATATTTAGAACTGTCTTAGGTCTTAAGTAAATTTCGAAAGGGAGCAATGGAGAGACTCACTTGGAACGCGATCAATTGTTAGCTCTTCCAGTGTCGTCGAAGCTTGCTCTGGTAGACTCCAGAGCGAATTGTCGGCTTCATGGGTTTTGATATAGAGATTTTTCGCCCGTGAAATGTGAATATTCGCATCCCCAAGCGGCGCCACCCAATCCCCAATCTTATCCCATAAGCGCAAGCTGGCCACGGTGAAAGAAGCATCCTCCAGAAAGCGTGGCGCGCTCTCACCTGCCCTAGTGACTGGTCCTCGAGTGGGCGGGGACGGCTCCTGTCTCTTGTCCCAGTCCCCCGCAGCAACCATGTCGAACTTGGTTACGCTGCTAGAGATGCATGGTAATATCCATCCGGGGAGTGGAACAACCTGACGGTTAAAGAGCGACAGATGCCGGTCGCCAGCTACGTCCAAAGTCACGGACCTCAGTGAGGGGGACGCCAGAAACTGCCTGACCAGGGGCTCAACTGGTCCAGAGGCCGGGTGTGGTTGTCCCCCAGCGATATATAGATGGAGGTGCTCGAAATTCGCTGTGCTCTGCGCCGCGAACGAATTCCATCGAAGCATCGACGAAGGATCACTCTCGGTGTCGACGCCGACGTGAAATTCAGAGTTGGCTACGATACCGACTGTCAGCGACTTCACGTACTTGCGAAGGTCGTCGTTCTTAAGGATAGCCTCTCTCTTCTTTTCTTCTGCCAGATGAAGCCGGTGGTACAGGTCAGCGTGGCTTTCACCGATTCGGTAGCCTCCGGGCAACCTGGTCTTGGTTCTGATATCCAAGGCTCGATAAAGATGTTTCTGCGCAGTTGGTACACAGGCGCGGGAGACGAGACAAAGGCTCGCAAGGGATTTGAAGTCATCGGTGGAGAGTTCGATTATTCTGTCGATTATATCTTGGTAGAGCGAGGGTTGGCTTTCCTCGGAGCCCTGTGCATGGCCATTTCGGTCAGAAAGGGGGCTGAGTACCATCGCGCCCACGCGATCTGGGGAATACCGCGTCTAGATGATGGTGGCAAGCAAGAGACGAACACGCGCTTTTCGGCCCAATGCAATTGATATCGGCCTTCGTTTCCGCTTGATTAGATAAGATGGCATTCAAGAACATGGAATTAAAGGCATTCAAGCACGCAGAACGGATAAACAAGGCACCTGGAGGGTATACAATATACTGGTATAAGCCTAGATATTCGAAAGAGGAAAAAAGATGATTTTGAAAGACAAGGTCACTTGGAGATGGGAATTCCACCATGAGGCACTGGAGGCACCACGCTTGGATGACGACGAAGCTTGTTGCCCGTAGTCAGCGCAGCCGCACTCGAAATGCGCTTCAACTCCTCCGGCTTCACGGAAACCTTCCGACCCAAATTAAACCTCCTCATCGTCCGCCTCAAGAACGTCGTCCGATTAGAGTAGAACGATTCATGGATCGACTGCGCTCGGGATACTGTTCGTTCCATCGGTGCGCCGGCAGCTTCAACAGCGGCTTTAGCAGCCTTTTCGTGTTCACGCTTCTGTATCCACTTGATGACCGTCGCACGCATACCGAACTTGATCAAATCCAAGGGGACGAACCAGATGATGTTCTTGAAAGCGAGAGATCAATCAGCACAAGTGAAGAGCAGCTTCCAGCGGGGAGAATCACTGACCCAGACCCAGATGATGCCAATCCAGCCACCAGAAATCGAGTGAATATTTGTAAAGCCCCAGTCACCGTAGGCGGCGATAATCGAGGAAATGAGCTGAGCGACACAGAAAGCAGCCAAGAGTGCGAAAGAGGGTCGTTCCATGAAGAAGAAACCATGAGAGCGAGTCACAAAGATCAAGGCTTGAGAGATGATAGCGACTTGAAGATAGGCAATCATATGCAGCTGAGGGTCGTTCTTGTCGATAAGGACGCCGTTATGCCTGCTAGGATCGTTCAGCGTAACGCCGAACTTGCGCTCGAAGAAGTTCGTTTGAACGATGACGACGATTAGGGCCACGCTAGAGAGTCTCCATGTTAGCTTTGGCGGGACCGAGAAAAAAGCTCTACTAACGTTGAAGCGGTGAGGTACATTCCATACGCAATCGCATAGGCAAAGATCTCAGACAGATTCCAGGCATCAGGGGTCGAAGATGGGAGGACACGATCCACAGAGAGAGTCATGATAGTCCCGTCATTCAGCAAGGCGATAACCAGAACCATGAACGGCGGGAAGTCGAACTTGTAAGTGAAGACGAGAATGGCGAAGCAGACGACGATACGAATGGTGACAGCACAAGCGTAGATGGAATAGTTGCGCATTCGCTGGAAGATGATACGAGATTGGCGGATTGCATGGACGATAGTGGAGAGACCAGGTTCAGTCAAGACGATATCAGCAGCTCCTCTAGCAGCATCGGTGGCACCCTCGACGGCGATACCGACATTGGCGCGGGACAAAGCAGGAGCGTCGTTGGCGCCGTCACCAGTCATAGCCACAAGATGTCCAAGTCCTTGTAACCGCTTGACGATTTCGTATTTATGCTCCGGGAAAACTCCAGCAAATCCGTCGGCATCCAAAATCATCGCATCCAAGTTGGAGAATTTGCTGCCCGGTCCTGGACCGTCCTTCAAGACCTTCGCTGGATACATGTGATCCCCGAGACCGAGACGCCGACCAGTTTCCTTCGCGATAGCCAGCTGATCACCCGTAACCATCTTGACCTTGACCCCTAGCTCTTGAGCTTCGTCGATGGTGGACTTCGTATCATCGCGAGGAGGATCGAATATAGATAGAAGGCCGATCATTTCGAAACCGTTTCCTTCAGCCTCATGGTCCTCTCCAGGAAGTTCCTCGTACGCCACAGCCAAAGCCCGGAGACCACGACTCGCATACTCCTCAACATCCGCCTCCACACGGTTCTCCAACTCCTCCGTCTTGTTTCTGGTGCAAAGCTCGATGATAATTCCAGTCATCCCCTTCGTAACACGCTTGAGTTTTCCGGAAGACAGTTCGCGATAGGTGATCTCTGTGCGCTTGTCGACGGGGTTGAACGGTTTGAAATCAAGAAGCTTGATCCCCTCACGAGCGAGTTTGGGATCATCAAGGGCAGTCACAGTTGCCAAATCGATGGCGTCCTGGTTCTCTGTTCGAGAGGCGTAGGCAGCGAGGAGGATGATCTCGTCCAAGGAAAATCGGCTGTAAGCCTTGATTGTGCTGCGATCGATAGTCAATTTGTTGGTCGTAAGCGTACCAGTCTTGTCAGAGCAAAGAATGGTGACACCAGCCAGTTCCTCGATAGCCGTGATTCGCGTCACGATAGCCTTGTACTGCGCGAGCTGAGTGGCGCCGACAGCGAGAGTGACCGAGAGCACAGTAGGCATCGCGATAGGAATTCCACCAATGAGAAGGACGAGAATGTTGTTCAAGCCACGTCGGTACTGGAAGCGGAAGCCAGCGTACATCACAAAGATTTCGGCGACGACGAAGATACCGATTGTGACAAGGCAGAAAGTCCCGATATAAGCCAAAATTCTCTGGAGATGGCCGGTAGTGTCGTCGTCCTGGCCCACAAGCGACGCAGCACGACCAAAGAAGGTGTTGGCGCCAGTAGATATCACGACACCTTCGGCTTCACCTTGTTTGCACGTAGAACCTCTGGCACAACATTAGCAATAGCATCGGCAATAAAAAGGGGACGTACGAGAAACACTGATCGCCAACCTTCTTATTTTGAGGGAGGGACTCGCCAGTGAGTGCAGCCTGGTCGATGGAAACGTTGACAGCTTCCAGAAGGCGACAATCTGCAGGAACGACGTCGCCAATTTTGAACGAGATAATGTCGCCAGGTACGAGGTACGCCGATTCGAGCTCCAGCCATTGCCCGTCACGCTTGACTTTCGCTTTCGGGGCCAGGGCGTCCATCAGGGCTTTGACGGCGTTTCCTGCGTTGCTTTCTTCGTAGTAACCGATAGCAGAGTTGAGGAACAAGAGAGCAATGATACCACAGAAATCTTCCCAATCTGGAGGGGAGCCCTGTCCATTCGACAGAAGGATAGCAACGGCGGCGGCGGCTTCCATGACCCAAGATAAGGGATTCCACATGAAACTGAGAAACTGAGAACGGCGAGGGCTAAATCAAGCTGGTCGCCATACGAGAGGGTGAAAAATACCTGGAGAATGGGATTCTGCTTCTTTTCTTCGAGTTTGTTGGGCCCAAAAATCTCAATACGTCGATCTGCCTCTGCATGAGACAGCCCATTTTCATCGCACTGAAGCAGCTGCATGACGTCGGGGATGACAATCGTCTCCAGATCCACCTTCTCCTTGTCATATAGATCCTCAGCGGTGAGGTTAATCTAGATGAAGGACATTAGGAAGCGGAGAATGGGCACAAGAGTAAGTCTTACCGTATCCATGTCTACGTTCGCATCTGGGAAAGGAGTTAATCAACGAGGGCGAACTCATGATGGGGAAACCTACGGGAAGGTTTCTCATTGTCGCCTTCTAGTTCTTTAAACCTCTTCGGAGCGTTGCTAGTGGTTTGTTGGGTATCGGGGGGAGGAGAGCCCGATGGCACCTCAGGATTTGAAGGTGTCCCACCGTCATTGATCTTCTCGTTGGTCGAGGTCATTTCACCACCAGCAGTGAGAGAAGGTTGGTTCGTTGGCAACTGGAGAGGCGAGAGGGATGCCTAGCTACAGAGACGGCGCCAGAAAGAGAGAAAGGAAGGAACTCCCAGCCGGTTGGTCTTGCAACGCAGGAAGATAAAGAACCAGCTGCCAGCCATTCTAGTTCAGGCCTTGAGCCATTGGCACGAGAATCGCCTGCCCGTCGTGTTTACAAATGGTCCCAGTCGTAACGAAAATAGCGAGAACTTCGACTGTTGGCATTCTGTAAAATGTAAGCCTTTGAGAGCTGTAGCGAGGCGTCTAGATAAATCGTGAGTATCCATGATGAAGGCGAGGTTGAAAGAGTTCAAGTTGAAATCGACAGTGGTTGGCGAACCCATCAATGCATCACTGCCAGCGCCATCAAATGATAAGATAAGATAAGATTTTAAAATGGGTGGCGTTGCAACGGATCAACATAGTTCGATCCGTTAGTTTGGTGAGCGGGAAATCCTGCTGGAGCTCCAATGTAACAGATTTTGAGGCTCTTTGAAGCCTGAGGCCTGAAATTAGAGAGCCGTTTGGAATGATGAATAGCTTCTATCTGAGATGTCAGTTTATGACAGGGTATCTATCCCAGACACGGAAGCCGTGGACACCGAGAAGCGTCTTTGCATCCCTCCGTCCAGATCTATGAAAGATTTACACTCAATTTTCGGGTTGCATCTGTCTTTCCCTTTGGATGCCTTCCATGATCACAGCCTTCAATGAACACAAATGATGCACTACACGGCCGGGGTTCTTCTTCCCCGGTACAACTTCCTTTTTATTGGCCCCTCAATCACCCTTCCACGAATTCACAGAAGTTTACAAGTTGAAACTTGATGTCGACATGATCGGGCTCGCCGAGAAGCGACTCTAGCATGAGATCCGTTGACCATCCATAATCTGTATATGAGGAGGAAATAGAGGTGGCTACCCCACAGCAAACACCCACTTCGTCTTATGCTCAGAAAGATGACCAGGAATCTCAGTTACGCACTAGTATTTGCCTTAGCCCTCACACTCTTCCAGCACGCGCAAGCCGCACTGACCACCAGCTCCGGATCCGGCGCTGCAACCACTAGCCGAACCACTCACACGACCAGCTCTGGCACGAAAACTACGACTAGTCGAGCCGCCCCCACCACCTACTCCGGCACTGTGACTACGTACACAATTACTAGTAGTCAAACAGGTTCTACGACTGACTATGGCACCACGAATACCACGAGTAAAGCTACCAGCACTACCACTGATACCACCATCGTGACGAAGACTACTACGAGTGAGACCACATACACTGGTATGTCAGATCATCACTGCAGATTGTGAGCTGGGTTGGCTCTGGAGTCTGACTGTTCTTTCCCGACGGTAGTGCATCCGACTTGCGGAGGTGGAGGCGGAGTATTCCGCTACAAGAATCCTGCCCCCGACTCACCAACCTTCTCCGACTGCTGAGTAACGAAACAAAGGTGAGCTGCACCACAGCTAGAGTACGCAAGACTTGAAATTGAACGACGATTCCTTACACCGACCCTTGGTAGCAATGCATTCGGGACTGTATATTCGAAATAAATAGAATCTTCAATTCCGGATCGCACACCGAGCCCGCACCGCACTACGAAGAGAGTAATACATCTTGACATAGACAGAACGAGAGGCTATTTATGAGCGGAGAGGCATGAGGTAGTCCAGCGCGGCAACGTACTTTATAACTTCGCGCGCCGAGTTCATCGACTCTACGGCTTCTGGAGCGAACCCAGTGAATTGCAACATTCAACATGACGTCGATCAGAATCCATGAAGCGTAGCTTTTCAGTATTTTCAAGGGCAGTAGCCCCTCTACACTGAGAAGGAGGTTGCATGCATTCATGGCATCGAGTTGAAAGAGAACAACGGAGGTTGACTCGGTGTCGATTGGCCCAAATGGTGATGCCAAACCTTGCGATCCCCGCCTCCGAGTCCGACGTTGATCCGTCACAATCTCACCTTGGCGAGAGCTTCGTTCCTTGGTCGACGGTCGAATGATAATTTGCGTGGTCGGTTGCATCGTACATGGACCAGAAAGCATGGACATTACACGCCGACGTGAGAGTTCAGCGAAGAAAGAACCCCTCTATGGTCCTTCCTCGGCGAAGGGAGCGAGATAAACGCTAATCTAAAGCTTCAATGCCTGAACAATCAACTGAGTTCCGTATTGATTGACAGTTCAGTGTATGGTTAAGTGAAGCTTCTTTGACTAATATCTTCATCCGCTGTCTGGAAAATTTCCATGGTTGAGCAGGCTATCTCCCCTCTGGCTGTCTTCCATGATGAAAGCTCAGGCTCCGAGCATCAGGTCACCTAAACGAAGTGCGAAGTGATGGTATCTTTCTCAGAAGCCTGAAGGTTTGAGACCTTCGTGGGACGCAATCGAGCTGGTCAAGGCTACATTCAATAGCGCTGGGTGAGAGCCCGAGGTCGCGATCCCGGCGGTTGAGACCTGGAGTCAGATCAACGATGAGAGTTTAGGAGCGAGATTCAGAGCCTAATACTGAGAGTTTTTGTCTGTGTAACGCCCCTTGTCGGTTCCTCAATCTCATCTCAAGATGTCACGGAATGCTGAAACCATGATGAGAGAACTTGCTCAAAAGATTTTCGATGCCTATCACTGGCATACCTTGTCATGGTCAACTGGACCTGTAGTTTAAAAGGAGTGGAGGTAGCCCACTAGTTTCACAGAGAACATCTCTGCTCAGTCTTCAAGTATCCGCTACGATGAACACCAAAGTCGCTCGCGTCCTTGGATTTACCCTGACACTCATGGCATTCGCCCAGTATGCCCAAGCCACTCCGGCCACTTGGACCGACACCCACACATCGACTACAACTTATAGCAGTAGCCAACCCATCCCCACCTCCGAGTCTACCACCGTGACTTTCAATACCACTGCCACTGAGACAACAGGCACCGGTACGCTGGCCGATTTCTTGGTCACCACTGCAACTCTGACAGTCCCGACCCTTTCTTAGTGACCGCGACAGAGTCGTGTGGTCCGGCATTCCGCTACAAGAACCCAGCCCCCGATTCACCCAGCTACACATACGCCTGCTGAGTGCAACGGAGCTCAGGCGAGCCTCACCACATTCAGAGGAGAACAAGACTGGGAGAGTTGACGGTCTCTAGATGGTATCCGAATTCGTCAATGGGGAACTTTGCCGCTTCCTTATTCTGGATAGTGATAACGTACTTTTTGGAATACGAATGTCTGTAGTGTCTTCACGGACTTCCGATTGTGTTTAACTTGACGTCGACTGCGTTGGACCATGCGAGGTTGCACCTGTGCTTGTTGGTGCACAGCCTGATGATTCCCGCTC
This sequence comes from Candolleomyces efflorescens, assembly GCA_027579765.1. Classification (NCBI taxonomy): domain Eukaryota; kingdom Fungi; phylum Basidiomycota; class Agaricomycetes; order Agaricales; family Psathyrellaceae; genus Candolleomyces; species Candolleomyces efflorescens. The sequence goes on from JAMZDL010000071.1 coordinate 62,382, forward strand.
AAACATTCTCGTCCCAAACTTCAGGTCGGAGAGCTGATAATCAAGCGTTTCTTCTCGGACCACTTTGCGCAACTGCATGACTATTCGTGTGGCGAGGACGCTGTGCATGACGCGTTGGGGGCTAGAAGCATTGTAAGATGCATAGATGAGCCATCTAGTTGACAGAAAATAGAGGTAAGGCACTAACATCGCAAAGAGGCCGGTGTAGTCCTCCTTTTTAGATTTGCTCCATGGATTAGAGAACGGCGAGGAATGTCAGCTATCCTGACTTACTGGGGTTGCGGCAATGATGATAATATTAGCGAGCGAGATGACTAGAATGCACAGTTAGTACGGGACATGACGGTTTCTGGCGAAAGAGATTCGACTCACAGGAAGTGAAAACAAAATAAATGATGCCATCGCGGTAAAGCGTTCGAACGAAGGCGCTGCGTTGGCCGCGATGTCGCTTGAAGCCAGTGTACAGTGTTATGGCTGTGAGTACTTCAAGGTCAGCGGGGAGAGTGGAGAAAGTCAGGGTTATCAGTGAGTGGTCGTCCGTTTGAGGAGATCATCATGTACTTAGTTCGTGTCCCAGGAGTACGATGTATGAATACAAGAGTATGCGAGTGTTGAAGCTCCCTGTGTGGTCCGAATGATTGCAGCCGTATGGAAATGAAATTGGATGGACTATGACAAGATGATATATCAGTAAGCATCATGGACGAGAACACTGAATGCTTACAGTTCCATGTACGAGTGGCGATCGCAATGATAACCAGACCGGAGCACGAAAAGGCCTGCAATTTCGTAGAAGTACCTGTCAGTTTGTAGCTCAATTGAAACATACCATTGATTGGACGATCAAATAGATCAAGAATTTTCTTCCTCCGCCTACGATCCCATATGTTCGAATAACTAGAATGAGCTCTGTTGCACCGATCCCGACGGCAAACAGCCCTTGAGAGAGATATAGTGAGTTCCAAACTTTCTCGCCGCACTTACGGGACCTCTTACAGGTCGCAACAACCCCGATCAATCGGCATTTCCGGGAGAAATCCTTGAGGTCAAAGTATTATGACAATTAGCTTTGGGATGCTACTAGCAAACACCATGAAGGCAAGGACAGACCTGTGGGTCACTATTTGGGTAAAAATGGACTGAACGTTGAATTGAGCCAGTGCGATGTAAGTCATAGAGATTGACACAGCGGACTCACAAGAGAACATCAATGGCACGTCGAAGAATGGCAAGTAGCGCGCCTGTAGGAATGCAAGCTGCATGAGGCTCCATTTCCTTGGCCAGACGAGAGACACCTGTCTGAGATGAGCCAGGATCGTACACGCTACGCCTTAGAAAGGAGCTTGCCTCAAGTTCCACGGTCTGAAGGTAATCGCATATCTGCCCCACCGGAATGCTCGCTATTAATACAGATCCCCCACCGAAGGCGGCAAATGGACTCACCAGAATAGTCGCACCAGCGACTGTAGGAAACCAATGTTAGCAACAAGATGCCACCAATGTGAGCGCCGTGACCATACTACACATGTACTGCACGCTCAGGAACTTCAAAACAAACAGCACGTCAGCGGGAGCGGGGCGGGGAAAGGATCATACATAGCTACCTCTGACGGAGACTCGGATATGAGGGTAGTCATAGTACAACACAGAGTCGAATGCAACCGACGTCGTTCCCTCGAGCTTTGCCAGGAAGGGGGAAGGATCTACCACGGTCCTGCTCGAAGGGAGGATAAGGAGTCAGGGCATCAACGCGATGCAATACGGCGCAGTGATAGATTTGTGAACACGGTTGCACTTTATATCTTGCCGTAAAAACACCGCTGAAGAAGGGGAGAGAAGGGGTTGTCTCCCAGCCCCAGCTGGGAGAGAGTCATGATTCCGTGATGAATGAGGGAGGGGGTACGTTAAGATGAAAGCTTGGCCGAAGATTTCGGCAGAATTAATGGCAATAGAGGGGATAGTAAGACTGCGGGTACTAGTCTGAGTCGTCCATGAGAACCTTCAAGGTAGGAGACAAGCTTTGGAACTGAAGATGGCTGCTATTTCGTAGATATCGATGCAAATACCCTCGAGCTCAATTTCGGTGCTCGTCGTCGATATCTAAGGTCTAGTCACTGACATCCTTCAGCATCCTATTAGTACTCAGTCAGTCCCAGGGGTCGCCGCAATGTTCATGTACGTACTCTGATGATGAAACTTTGAACTTGGTGGCAGGGTCATCATGATGATGGGTAAGGACAAGTGAATTCGATGCTCGGGCGTTCCGATGAACGTTTGATGTCCGGCATCTCGGGTTCAGGCGCTTGAAGTTACTCCTAGTTACTCCTCCCCAAGGAGGTCCTCAAACAGATATCGTAGACCGGTGACCAGACGGAGAATGAGCGTGGAGCGATACTACTATAGGTCACCGATCACAGTGCCATGGACGGGAAACCAAATAGGTACCTTCTAGCGATGTAGAGGGAACACCGCGCCATTTTTTCTTTCCGACGAGAAGGAAAGAGTCTCCCTCCAAAGTACATAGTTCTAATATACACAGCAAGTACACTATAACAAATTCGGGTATAAAATATGAACAAAATCGAGAAAGAATTATAGCGCAATAAAGTATATCCAAGAAACAGTCCATGGGTGTAGTATGCAGTGTGAAGCAGACCGATTGAGCAGAAGCCGAGAAAAGACAAAACGAAAACGAGACACCGAAAGAAAGAAAAAAGGAACAAGAACCTAGAGTACATCCATTGACCAAGCACTGACCGATCCTAATCCTGATCCTAATCCTAACTCGCAAGCAGCCCACTAACTTCATCCTCCTCTTCCTCATCGTCCGAGAACAGCGAATCCTGTCCCACTCCCACTGTAATATGACTGATGTTCCTCGAAATCTCAGATTCACTTGGCGAAGGCGATGAGATCCGCTGAGACCTTAAGAGGTCGCTTATATCCCTGTCGATATCTTCTTCCCGCTCTTCTTCTTCTAGCTCTGACTCCTCTTCTTGCTTGACAGCTGGTGTCGGAGACCTACGACTACCGCACCAAATCATGTCAGAGACGAAAACTCAAACAGTGTTTTCAAGGACCACGTACTATCTCTGTCTCGCTCTTGGTCTAGGTTGAGGACGAGTGGAAGCAGTGGGCGCAGAAGGACCTTCCCCATCCGACCCAGAACTGACATAAATCACTTCCGGTGGAGGCCTATTAAACGAAGCCAAAAATCAGTACTCTGATGCTACACTCCAAGGCAAAGCTGCGCTTACCCTGATGGTGCTTTTCCAGGTCCCCTCTTCTTGGGTCTAGGCCTTTGTGGTGGCGGCACGCTCATTTCCACCTCCTCTTCCTTAGCGTACGACTGCATCGACTGATCCCCATCATCATCCGTCGTCCCAGTTGACAACCTCGGTCGCTTCCTCGGTCGACTCCTGCTCCTAGTCTCCTGCGGTGCAGGCGTCTCCAACTCATCCGTTTCGGTCGCAGTGGTACCTGAAGTCCGTGCACTCCTCGAACGCCTGGAAATCCAAATGATATCGTTAGACACAAAATCGAAGAAGCGGCCTCTAAATTAACGTACCTCTTGGTCCCACGTGTTCTCCTCTCCTCCGGGGAGATGATACCCTCTTTCGAATCCTCATCGTCGAGAGGGATAAGATCATCCAGGAACTCATAAAGCTCCTCCAAAGCTTCATATTCCCTGTACTCTTTCTCGCTGAACCCTTCCAACTGCTTCTCATACTTCTTGTTCAGTTCTTTCTCAAATTTCGTGAGAGCCGTATTCGATGGACCGTCAAGGGATTTGTACTAGAAAAAGCCGATCATAGTAAGCAAGTCAAGCACGAACGTGAAATAGGAGGGGAGGGAGACTTGAAACTTACCTTCCGCAACCGTTCGATGAGAAGTTTGATAGGAACGATCTTGAGCCCATCCATATGGTCATCAGGTTCAGGCATGTACAGTTTAGGCAAGAGCTGGAACAACGCCTTCTTGTCTTCCTCTATCGCAGAAAAGGAACGAACAAGAGTCAGAGTCAGAAAAATAATATGTACAATCGATCGATCGCACACAAAAATGAAAAAAAAAACGCACTCTGGAATTTACACGACTTCTCAAACAGCTCTTTCAAGATCTCAGCTGCCATATCCATTTGAACGTAATGCTCGGCCGTCTCAAGTTTCGAGCTATACCAAAGCGGGGGTCGTTTAGTCAACATCGAACGAAAGAAGAAGAGGAAGGACGATCGATCACTCACTTCAAAACCTCTTCAAGCACCAAAGGGTTCGTCCAATTCTCGAAGAATGCACACAAATGCGCAGACGAGATCATCTCTTCGTCTTCATCAAGCTTCTCCCTGTCCGCAGCTACGCTCTTGAATACGTCCATGAAGATCTGTATGAGCGTGATTGAGCCGCTGTTGGAAAGAAACCAAGGATAATGGGGCAGAGATTTAACACGCACCGTCTGCATCGTCTGCTGATTCTTCGCAGACGAATGACTATACCGCTGGAAGAAGTAACTCAAACACTGCATAATAGGCTGACACTCCCTAATCGTCGGATCCGTCCAGCGTTGTAAGAGATGGATAATAGCCTGTGTGTGTCGAGAATTCGATCAGTCAGAAAACAGGGCATAACGAATCAATTGGGGGGTTGGAGGATGCACGTACCAACGGACTCGTCATATACCCCGTCAAAATCATCTTCACCAACCCTTCACACACAACAGCCAGAACTCGCAGGTTATCCACCTTTTCGAGTTGCTTGATCAGTTCGTCGTGTGTGGCCTCCTGCCGGGTGATCAAAGAGAGCATTAGTTAGCAAAAAGGTGAAAGCACACAGAGACGATTTGCAGATGGGAAAAGTCAAATGAACTCACCTTACACCTTTCAGTCTTCGGATACAGAGCCTCCACAAGCGCATAAATCTCCTCCCCATAATCCAACAACAAATCAAACACCGTCTTGTACAAAATGATCGTAGCTTCTACTGTAGTATTATCCGGAGGGTCCAATATCATCTTCATGCATTCGACCAAAATCTTCGGAGCTCTTTTCTGTATGTACATGATGTAAAAAAATACGATCAGGTTTGTTGAGCACAAAAGGGAGAGGGGGTCAACGCACCTTTGAAGCAAGAACACATAACCCCAAACACGTCATCGCAGCCTCCTTGATCTTGGCATTACCCTGCCGCTTCAGGTTGGGCACGACGAAATTGTCGACGATGCGGCAGACGTCTTCGTGGTTTCCAATCTACACATGCCAAGGAGCATGATGAGTGGTTGAAGTCTATACATATATATATAGAGAGAGAGAGAGGTTGAAGAGATTTACGCACCACTTTCGTCCTCTTGAGCATCTGGATGCAAATATCCAACTGCCTCAAATCGCATTCGTCATACCGCTCTTGATCTTCCCGAGGCAAAGTCTGGCGTTTTACAGCGTCCTACAGAATGAAATCATCGCATCGAAAAATCGTTAGGGCCCTCGCCATGGTAGATAGGTATGAAAGAAAAATTTGACTCACGAGGTAGTACGCTCCCTCTCCTACACCCTCATGTATACGATCAACGATCCCAACGACATTCTTGATAAACTCATACTCGTTCCGAGACAGTATGCGTAGGATGTCAAGACAGGGCGGGATCAGTGGCAACGGTAACTTGTCTTCCAGTAGAAGTTGGTCTAAATGCGATAACATGGTAAGCCTAAATGCACCAGAAAGAAAGAACACTAAACCAACTCACTCATCGACACATTCATCATCTTACTCCCAGAGTGATCTCCATAGTCTAAGAACGAAGAAAACTTGAGGAGTTCGTTCAGAATGAATATCCCACTGGTGACCACGTCTGGGTCCGATTCGGATGCTGCCAACAACGCCTGGTACCGGTTGAAGATACATTTCACGATATCGCTAACAACGGGCAAGTTATCCTCGAAATTTGCATTTACGCTCTCCGTCTTGTCAGAACGGGAGTACTCGACGAAGACGCGCGAGAGGAGCGCAGTTTCAGGTGTCAAGTTGGTGTTGGTGGCATCCCAGAATTCCGCTAAACACACACAGAGATAATACGGCCAATGAGGACGAATAACAATGAGATCATAAGAAAACGTACCTTGGAACTGGATGCTGCCAAACACACCCTTCCTCGTCCCAAACACACACTTCAACAAGTCTTCAACGACGACCAAGTCCTCTGGATGCTCTCTCTCCTCCACCCCGAACAGCGTGAGCAGCTCGACGAGACCCTCCTCTGCACGCTCTTCCACGTCCGGTTCAGGTTTCACACTCTCAGCTTCGAAAGCCTTCACCCACTCGTCGATCAACGCAGTAGAAGCGCTGCGTACAGCCGGGTCTCGGTCCCTCAACCCGTTCTTGATGAGAGTTTCCAGGGTTTCGAGGGAGAGCTTGGTTGGGTGGCATGGACCTCTTTGTTGTTGCTCTTCAGTTTCATCACCGTCTTCGCCCACTTGCACGACGATCTTCTCAAAGATACCTTTCTTGAGAACATCTCTGTATACGAGTTTGCGAATGTTGGAGTCTGTGTCCCTGGTGCGTTTAATGATATGGGGGATTGTGCTAGAGTTGAGTGTAATGTTGGATACAATGAAATTTCGGACTTCTCTGTAGAGAGAGAGACGTGGTTAACAGGAAGAGTAGGAGAAGGTGGTACAATGTGGCTTACGAGGACGAATCCGTCGACAGCATCTCGAGTAGGGTCTCTTCGACCGTCGGTTCGCCGTCCCTTGCGTCTTCGGGAGTTTCGTGCGGACATAGGACAGCGAGGCATTTAGCTGCGTTCGAGCGGATGTTGGCTTCTTTGTCTTTGGTGCGTTCTAACAGGGCTTTCCGGAGGAGGAGGTACAAGTCCTCTCTGGAGGAGGGGTGTAAGTCAGAATGTGGAGGAAATATACAAGCTGGGACCACTCACTCTATCAAGCCAAGATGCGGGATAGTGCTCTCAAAGATCTGAGTACACCTGTACCGGACTGCTTTGTCCCTGGCACCAAAGCCCTGTGCAATAGAGCGTACAACTTTGGCAATAAACCGGGTCGCCCAAGTATCTTCGTCGTCGTCTCGGTCGATATCTCCAGACTCAATGAGTGCCTTTTTCTCCTCGTCAGCTACGAATAGAGTCAATAGCTATCTCAAACCTTTTAGCAATACGCACACACCTTTCTCATTGGCAAACTTGAAATAAGCACCAATAAACTTGACAACGCGATCCCCACACGAATCGCCCTTGCGGGTAGGCAAAGTGCGATACAAACACGTCAAGAAAGCTTTATGGAACGCTTTTTCGCCAACGACCCTAATCATATCGCCCCTCCCCACGGACTCTGTGATATCCTTGCTCCGATCCTGGATTTTGTGCAGGTTGACGCAGTTCTTGCGATAGTTGACGGGGGGTACTTGAGCCTGCTGGAAGACTGCTGCGACATGGCCTTGAAGCTCTTCCAGATACGGGTCCTTGGTCGTCGCTGGCATGATGAGGGCAGGAAGAGAAAGGCAAAGGGAAACACGCCCTGGCTAAATTGGGCGGCTACCGTCTCGAAGCGTCACGTGCACCGTGTTTCAACGATAAGGGAGGGGGATTTTCTGCTCGATTTTAGGCTGGAATTTTTGGAATTTTTGGAAAATGCTTTTTCTTGTATTTTCTGGACCATGGAGAGGAGGAAGAATATTTTCCGGAATTTCGCAGCATTTGTGTTTGTTTTTCGCCGACGGTCGTGCCAAACAAAGCGTCACTGCAATTGCCTCCTGCTAGAACTTGGACACTCTCGGTTCCAAGATGCAGGACGGACGGGCACCAAGGTACGCACAGGATTTTCTTCAATTTATTCTCCAATTTATCTCTATATCCCAGAATTAAAAATCGAGCGCCAGCTGCGATCCAGGTGCGCAACATATCTTCAACTGTAATGAACGCGGTACTGACTCTACACTAGATCACAGCTGAGCAGCTCTTGCGTGAGGTATGTCCCTCTTACTTCAAAATGTTACGCCTGAAACCTAACACTCCCTTCTCCAGGCCCAAGAGCGGCAGGAATCCGCCTTCAGAGCCCCAAAGCAGCGTGTAGAAGACTTTGAAGAGCTCAATGAATACCGCGGTCGCAAACGTAAAGAGTTTGAAGAGCGGATACGAAGGACCCGCGGGAGCATGTACGTCCACCATATTCCCTCAATACCCCATCCTAATATCAACACCACAGAAAAGAATGGCTCCAATACGCCAACTGGGAAGCCTCCCAAAATGAATTCGCCCGCTCCCGCTCCGTCTTTGAACGCGCCCTCGATGTCGACCCCCGGAGCATCCAACTCTGGCTCTCCTACACCGAAATGGAGCTCAAAAACCGCAACGTCCAACACTCGCGCAACCTCTTCGACCGCGCTGTCACCCTCCTCCCCCGCGTCGACCAGCTCTGGTACAAATACGTATACCTCGAAGAGCTCTTACAAAACATCCCAGGCGCACGACAAGTGTTTGAACGGTGGATGCAATGGGAACCAGATGATAAAGCCTGGCAAGCGTACATCAAGTTGGAAGAACGGTACCAGGAATACGATAGGGCAAGCACGATATACGAACGGTGGATCGCAGTCCGACCCGACCCCCGCGTCTGGGTCAAATGGGCCAAATTCGAAGAAGATAGAGGCCGCTTGGACAAAGCGCGCGAAGTCTTCCAAACCGCACTCGAATTCTTCGGCGATGAGGAAGACCAAGTCGAAAAAGCCCAAGTCGTGTTCAGCTCTTTCGCCAAAATGGAAACAAGACAAAAAGAGTATGATCGCGCGAGGGTGATTTACAAGTTTGCGCTGGAGAGAATCCCGAGGTCGAAATCGTCGGGGTTGTACGCGTCGTACAGTAAGTTTGAGAAACAGCATGGGACGCGGACGACGCTTGAGTCGACTGTGCTTGGGAAACGACGGATCCAATACGAGGAAGAGTTATCGCATGATGGACGGAACTACGACGTCTGGTTCGACTATGCACGGCTCGAAGAAGAGGCTTGGCGCGACCTCAAGGCCGACGGGGCCACGAAAGAGGAGATTGAACCGGCTTCACAGAGGGTGCGGGAGGTGTACGAGCGAGCCGTGGCCCAAGTCCCACCTGGTGGTGAGAAGAGGCATTGGAGGCGGTACATCTTCTTGTGGCTAAATTATGCTCTGTTCGAAGAAATCGAGACCAAGGTAACGTCCCCCACTTCCCTCTGCGTGTTCAGCTCCTAATTCTGTTCACCTAGGATTATACAAGAGCTCGGGATATATACCAAACAGCCATCAAAGTCGTCCCCCACAAACAATTCACCTTTTCCAAACTATGGCTCCAATACTCCAAATTCGAAGTTCGAAGACTCGAGTTGCCGACTGCGCGAAAGATTTTGGGAACGGCGATCGGGATGTGTCCTAAAGAGTCGTTGTTCAAGGGGTACATTGACCTTGAGATCGAGTTGAGGGAGTTTGATAGGGCTAGGACGTTGTACGAAAAGTATCTCGAGGTGCGTTACTCCTTCCCTTTTTTTCCCTTCCTCGTAACTGAAAAACAACCTTTCTCGACCTAGTTCGACCCCAGCAACTCCCCCGCTTGGATCAAATACGCCGAGCTCGAAGCCCAACTCCAAGACTTCTCCCGCGCTCGTGCCATCTTCGAATTGGGCGTCTCCCAATCCCCTCTCTCGATGCCCGAAATCCTATGGAAGGCCTACATCGATTTCGAAATCGAGGAAGGCGAGCGCGAGGGTGCGAGAGCGTTGTACGAGCGGCTTATTGCGCTCAGTGGGCACGTCAAGGTGTGGATCTCGTATGCCACTTTCGAGGGTGAGGGGATTCCTTTGAGTAGGGCGTTACGCGAAGAGGAAGAAGAAGAGGAAGAGAATGAAGAGGAGGAGGAGGAGCAGAAGATGGTACCAGGCGACCCGGTCAAAGCGAGAGAAGTGTTCGAGAGGGCGTATAAAGACCTTAAGAGCAAAGGACTCAAAGATGAACGTGTGGCACTGCTTAATGTCTGGAAGACCTTTGAAGAGAACAGTGGGTCTGAGGCGGATGTTAAGAAGGTGGAGGGTATGATGCCTATTGTGGGTAGGAAACGGCATTTGGACCAAGAGTCGGGTCAGATGGTCGAAGGTACGTCGACTCGCTCATCATCCGTCCGTCGTGTCTCTAATAACATTCATGCACCATTGCAGATTGGGATTTGGTCTTCCCAGACGACGAGAAAGAAAGCAACCCCACTTCGTTCAAGTTTTTGCAAATGGCGCATGCGTGGAAGCAGAACCAGGCTACTGGGAAGGGTGCAGGGGCGAGCTCGTCCTCCTCTTCTGCAGCACTCTCTGGGTTCGTGGCTGCATCGTCAAAGGCTACTCCTGCTGCCAAGGCTGATGAGCAGATGGACGATGAGGAGAGTTCGAGTGAGGAGGAGGAGTAGGTGTAATTGCTGTCAACGCTGTATTGCTTTTGTTTGTTTTAATATCTATCTGGCGCGAAACAACAGTCCCATTCTCCTTCTGTGGCAACAAAGGGAGATGTAACAGCACAAACCAATCGGTCGTTCGCTGGTAAATTGAGGCTACATTGGTTCCTTATCGGGAAACCAACCTACCCTTTATAAAGCACTCAATCTGGTCGCTCCAACAGTGCAATGGAGGCGAAGTAAAGCGGTAAAAGAGACCCATGAATGGCATAACGTCGTTCTTGTTCAAATGCTACTGTGGCTGCAACTTCTACAGGTTCGAATTCTAGTCCCGTTGCTGTCTCCTCTCCGTTGTCAAGACCACTGGCATCCCAGAGGGGGAGAGCGAGAATTGGAGTGTGGGGTGGGGCGGATCAGCGCAGATATTTTGCGCCACGGCAGGATTCTACAGGGTCGTCTCAAAGGGCTTTGTGGGAGACTCTAGCTCTGGCTGAAAACGATAAATTTAGCGGGGCGATCATGAAGGCGAAAATTGAACCGACAGTTCTATTTCTGAGGTTTCTGAATCTGCTCGCGTTCGTACCGGTCCATTTCAGCTGCGGCTTTCGACCTCTGCGTGGCTATTCTCTGCTTCGCGAGGTACAACAGCCCACCGGCTACCGCCAGGGCGGCGGTAAACCTCAAGCCCTATACATAGCACCATATCCGAAACATTCAGTTTAGAGTTTTGTTTCCGGGAGGGGGCTTTAGTCCATTCGAGGATGAAAGCAGGGTAGATAGATGGACATCGTTGTGTAGAATGGGGGTACCGACCATGTGTTTATGTGGAAGTAGATTGGCCATCTCTAACAACAGCCTCAACTTGAGCACAGGCTTGCCAGCAAGGTGGTTTTGACGCGAATAGTCGGATTCGAAAGGAGAATGTTGAAACAAGGGTGCAAAAGCAAGGTGGTCGCACGATTGTGATATGACGAAACAAGTGTGTCGCGGTGATCATGATAGGCTTCTGTCAGTGCGAACCATTGCCTTCTGCCAGCTAGAATTTACGGTACGCTTTCTTATTCTTCGACAATGAAGTTTATTTCTCTAAATAATCGTTTTGGCGTCGACAGGTTGGAGAATGAACGCTATAGGACGCGTTTTCGGCATACGTGCAAAAGTATACCATGCCATAACGCGTCGCGCAACCTGGGGCCTACTCAACACCTTATATCGAGATAGTGCCCTGATTTCTACCGACTCCACTTAATGTGAACGTTATTTTTAGGCTTGGAGCTCGTCACCACGTCTAGAAATGGGGTGGGTTCTGCTTGACCAGGCCTGACAAGCCTCCTTGACGATCCCAATGACCCGCAAAATGAAGTCCAAGTAGGTTCAAAGCTCATGTCACTGCCAATGGTTCTTCTGACGGTTAACCTCTGCCTGAAGAGACGAAGAAGGGCTAGAAGATGAAGCATCTTTGTTACCCCAAACCTACGATGACCATTCGTCCGTCCCAAGACGAAGATCGACGCCATGGCCCGTTTCGCTGTTCCTCCCCCCAGGCGGCCGACGTCGAGTGTCGCTGAGAAAACTTTTGGCCGTGGTCATTGGAGTTGTGCTTGCGTTCAAGCTTCTCTTGAATATCCGTCCAGTTGTGCTGTTCCAGGCGGACGGCCCGCAGGAGCTCGTGACGATCCAAGAGGAACTACCCACCACCACTCTCGACTCAGAAGAGCCCGCGTCTACCGCCACGCCTCTTGACCATGAAGAACCCCCACCTCCTCCACCACCCCCTCCTCCAAAACCACGCATTCCCAAAAAGAAGCAGAAAGCTAACAACTCTGATTTGTCCGTACCTCCCCACTACACCGATCTCCGCCAACAAATCTACTCCCTCCCCCAACACAACTACTCTTTGCCCTTCCCAGAGGGGGCTAATGGCCGCTACGTCAAGTTTTCCTCACAAGTTCGAGAGCTTGGATGGAACAACGTACTCAACGACGTCTTGATGAACGCTCATTTGGCCTATCGGTCCAATCGAGCCTACGTCTTCACGGACCACGAGTGGCTGATGCGTCATTACCCATGGCCTCCGGAAGTCGCACACGAGGACCCTCCGTTGACTCCTATGGCTGCTCTCATGAGCGGACCAGCAGTGGGCGGGGAATGGCCAGAAGGTACCAAGCGCCAAAGCCAAAACCAAAACCAAAGTACGGTTGTTGAAGTGGAAGCACCACCGCCTCCCAGAGCCGTCTCGTCAACGTGGTTCGACTTGGTATGCCCCCCTCATAAACGACGCATCTTGAACACCTCGGACGTCAAGCCCTGGCAACGTTGGGACATGCAAGCACGGTCCGGTCGGGAGGTGTTTGATATTTGGCTGCTGTTGTTGACGGATCGAGCTTCGTTGGATAATGTTACAAACCCAAACCCGATTCCTACAGCTGGTCTCGGTAGCGACCCGACAATCGAGGATCCGGCGCCACCGCCAAACGGACAGCCGAAAGACGAGGAGGAGGAGAGCAGCGAGGAATACGAGGACGAGGGCAACGACAACTGTCTCGAGATCGTCTCGGGGTCCAGGGAAGAAGACATGTTCCCCCAAGTTTTCGACCTGTGGCTTTGGGGAACCCCTCGGATCCTCGACTTGTGGGAAGAGTTCAAAACCGGTCCTATCTCCACCGGCCTTGGTGCAAGTCCGATTGTGGAGCGCTGCGTGCAGCGGAATATGCATCTTTTCAGCAGGCATCTCCGAGTCGGCGAGCAGGAAGACCTGGAAGCTCTCGAAAGGAGACAGGTACTGACGACAGTTGAGCAGGACCCGTTGGAGAGGGCGCTTGCTGTCCATGTCAGACGAGGAGACTACAAACAAGCTTGTTCGGAACTCGCCAATTGGAACAGCACTTTCTATAGCTGGAATCAACTACCCTTCCTTCCTGATCGCTTTACACCTCCGCCCTATCCAGGTAAGAGTCTGTTTTCCCCCTCGCCGCGGTCGTTGTCACCAATCACTTTACCTTGTTCTCAGGAGACCATGTCAGCGGACAGAACAGTGAAGAAAATGTCCAAATATACTTGGAACATTGCCTGCCGGACGACGAGGCTATTGTCCGAAAGGTGGAGTCTTCGCGGATCGATTGGGAGATGGAAATGGGGTACCTGCCGAAGGACTTCAACCCCGATGGTACGTTCGTTTGACATTCCACGTCGAACCCTCGGCCTGAAACCGTTGTCCTTCTCTCAGCTGAAGACGGCACGACGAGCCACTACCTCGAGACTCTCTTCCTACTTACGAACGAACGGGACCCTGTCTGGCTCGGGCAGCTCCAGTCACAGTTCTCTTCGAAAGGAGGGGGCTGGAAGAACGTCGTGATCAGCAGCCTGGAAATTGTGTACGACGACGCCCAAGAGAAGAGTGTTGGTCTGGCCGTAGATATGGACCTTGCTAGGAGAGCCGCGGTCTTCATTGGTAATGGGGTGAGCACCGTGTTCACTCGTTCGGTTCATTGACTAACCCACCCTCTTCCCTGCAGTGGAGTTCATTCACGTCGAATATCTTGCATCGACGTCTTGTAGACGGGAAGAGCCATATCAGCAATCGGTTTTTCTGAGTGTATACTGGACAGTTTTCGTAGATACCTGGATACCCCAATAGAGCGTGCCTTTGTGGACAAAAGCATGGGGGGTCACCAGAGGGCGATGATCACCCATTTTGGAAATCAGCTTTAGCCTCAAACTTCAAGACCTTGCCTTGTGGTCGAGCGGAATGCAGATAACGCTGTGGGTCTTGCCTTCTACCCGCTACTCGTGTTTCCAACGTTGAGATTCCTCTTGGTTTAGGTCAAGGCTACTCCACCTTTTGCGTTACTTATTTCCATCAATAGGGTTCACCTCCACCTCATATCGCTATACTATGTTCAGGCCATAGTCCTGGGCCGGGGCTGAATTTCCAGGAGCTCATTCCCGCCTTCGATGCTCCTCTCCCGCCAATGGAGGGTATCGTCTTCTACTTCGATTCACTGCGCAATTTCCATTTTCTCAGACTCCTTTGTTCTCCCTGTGGTGGGTGGCAAGAGTCTCTCTTTTTTCAAACCCGAACCCGCGATCCTGGCGCCAATAAGCTCTCCGTGCTGCCATTCCGGGACGACCATGAATCAACACGTTACCATCCTATAAAGAGCAGTAAGTGCCCCCCGCCATCAGCCAGGCACGCCTATTCGTTCATAATTTAGCAGGATTTTGACTGTGAGGCGCAGTCGAGGTCAAGGTTCACCCCCAGCGGCATATCCAGTCCGCATTCGTTGACGGTGGGGGTTCCTGGAACGATACCTGACCGATTATTCGTGCTTCTCACCGAAATCTTCCAACCAACTCTTGGCTCCAATGGCGAGAATCAACGACCAGAAAGACCTGTAGAGCATCGATAAGCGCCCTTCGCTCGGTAACTTTGCAGCCATAATGAGATCTGCCTCATATGCAAGGTAATGGAGCCGATCGAGCATCTTCCGTATACATATTTCCTTTTTTGCTTCTACTTTCACTTGATGCAGGTGGATACCTGGCCTCGATGGGTGGCGCTTCAGCCACTGCTCTTTACCCATTACTCTGACATGTTCAAGATGCAACCCTCGAACGCGCGGAGATGAAATATTGCTTTTCGAACGAATCCTCCGACCAACACCACAGATCGGTGATCGACTTCAAGTACTGACTTGCATGTTAGTACAGCTACTTCGATCGACTCTTATTGAACCAGTCCATCGATTCAATCAAGTTTTATGTGCGAACTGCGATGGTTGAACCTGGCGACGTGCCCTTGTCAACCGAAAGCTCCGTCTCTTCCGGCGAGTGTTGGTCAGTAAACCCATCTTATCTCAGCTTTGGCGGTGATTCTGACGCAGCGATTGTATTTCCCCAGCTTTTGGGTATCATGATTACCGGTTTCTCCCAGCTCGCGAGGCGTTTGCGACAGAACTTGTCATGATGAAGACAGACATATATGGATGGCAATATAATTAGAGGCTCGAGGCTCCCCTTCAAACCCGACTCAACCCGACTTCTTGAGGCTGGGCTTCGTAATGACGCAGGGGCAAGGGTGTTCGTATACAGAGAATCAGTGCCGCCGGGAGAGAGTCAACGCCTATCCGGCAATTTCCTTCATCTTTTTGGTTTGACTATACCATCCGGTCTGACTAACAACTGTCCTTAAACGACCACCTGTCATAGTCCAACCTCTCAAGCTTTGAACACGATTCTATTCGCTCCAAAGGTAGGAAGGGCTTCACCCTTCTCATCGTGCGCCACCCCCCTAGTCGAACTCGGAGCTCAATTCTTTGTTTTCGTGGGTACTGTGTGCACAAGCTTCTGAGTGGATATCAAGCACATGGCGGAGGATAGTAAAGAGTCAAAGTGACTCAACGAGTTATCTTTACCGCGGCCGAACTCGCCACCTTCTCGCCGGTATTTTAGGAAGGTTCAAGGTATTCGCTCCCTCCACGCAGCGTGTGCTGGGCTATGTATGTTAGGAATACCTCCACGATAAAGTTAGCATGAGGCCTGGCCATGGATAAAGCGCAGTCGTCACATAATCGGCCAGGTTTCCAGAACTCAGCGAAGGAGCGGGGATAGATAGTTATCTTGAGGCGCGGGTGTGGATGGTGGGTACTTTGAGGGTCGCAGCAGGATCTGCCTTGTACCTTAAAATTGACAATTGGCGCGCAGCTCATACCAACTGAATAGGTTGCTACTCATCCCAGGTTCTAGACCCGTGTTCATACAGATCCGGTTTTGAGTTCATGATCTCGAGTGGGCTTCAATGGCCGAGCGCTGGTTCACGGTGCACCAATACTTTTGCAATTCTACACACGGAATCAAGGCCAAGCGTTTGGGGGTACTTAGGAAGTGGTTTCTGTTAGATATCGATGGGAAATTTGAAAATCGATAGAGTTCCGAAAGATTGCACACCAGTTCGTCGTACACGTACATGGGCACAAGTACATGTGAATGTGTGTATGATATATGATGCTTCATCTCGTCGAGGTCCGTTGATGTACGAGAAGAAGACACCCACAGCTCTTTCCCTTTCATGCCAATGGAGTCCTTTGTCCAGGGTACCGCCGCATCGGCACTCGTCGCCAAGCCTCGGACTCGAGGTAACGGGAAGAAGACACCGTCCGAAGCCTCGAAACGGGTGCGTTCCGAACCTCGGTTGCCAATTACACATTACACAAGTGTCGTCGGATCATTGCCTCGCCTAGGGACGCACACATGCATGCAATATGCATCACAAGGCGATTCAGAAAGAAATAAAGGAGAACGAGCGAGCGAGCGAGCCAACAGACTGCGTGGTGGGTGTAACTTGAAGGGGATAAAACACCTGGAAGCACCCTGACAAACTGACCCTTCACCTCAATCTGTGATTTATGCAAATTGCAGATCGAAGGGACACAAGCGAAGCGAACGCGAGGGTGATAATGATACAGTAGAGATGTGTGTCCAAGCACGCCGACCCTTTTTCGAGTCTCAGTCACCTTGGTCCGGCCTTTTGTGAGGTCAAGAAGAATGACACAGCGCCGACTCGAAACGCCCAGCAATAGAGACGTACATAAGTTGATCACGGAGCTAGGGCCTAGAATCGTTCATGTTGTACAGCTTGTCGTCCCCCTTTGCCCAAATTTCTTTCATCGGGTATTTATGAAAGCCACGCATGCTGGCTGCCAGTGTCGCACAAACACCTATGCCAGGAACGGAGAAAAAAAAGCAGGCGAGGCAAAGACATGAGCTGGCGAAGGCAGAGTATTCCATCAAACTCAAAACTGCAGTTTGCCCGTCTCGACCGCAATTCGATCGGTGTTGGGGAGAGGGCCTCCGTAAGGAGCTGGAACTCGGAGAGCATTCAAACGTTCACCGCGTAACGGTGCAATATCCGAGGAACCGAGTTGAGTCAGAGCAGAGATAGAGAAAACTGAGTGCTTGCAAGTCGCCTGGCCTTTGACCAGAAATCCATATCCGATCCCTAGATGACCCATTGGTGCCTGTGGTCGCGTCTTAGGCACAACGCTGAAAGCTCGGAATGAAAGGCTTTGTTGCTGTTTCAGCCACCCGGTGTGATACCGCAATACACTCGGAGTTTAGGACACAAAGAACGAGATAGCAGATAGCCTCCCGCTTGAAAGAAAGAAATGTCTCATTTGGCGCACGGGAGGTGTTTGATCTACACTCTCGGACTTGGCTCGAGCGACCAGTCCTTCACCCATGGCATCAGAGCTCTGTGGATGAGCAAATACTCCAAGCCTCGTGTCCCATAGCCCAATCTGTAGCCCAATCTACAGCGCAAAGCGACGTTCGAGGTAGACGCTTTGGCCAGTGACATAATTCGCCACGAGGCAGGCAGCCGGCAACTCTTGGCACGAACCAAACCGGGTGATCCAGTGCAAACCGAACCCGTCGCCCTTTCATGGATGCCGATATAAAATACGCCGTCTCTGTTGCCAACTCGACCTCTCCATTCTAATCAGCGCTCCTCTGTCTTGCCTACAGCCTGCAATTTTTTCCTCGACGTTTCTTGACCTCCATCCACCACCACTTCTCCTCCAGCCCCACCATGCCCGGCACTGTCATCTCGAACGCGACCCAAATCTGGGAGGTCGGCGTCCGCTGGTCAATGTACAGCCAATGCGGAGTCTGGGATCCAAAGGGCAAGGGCGTAGACATCTGGGAATGCATTCGCGATCGTGAGTCTTCAAATCCAACTCTTTCTGAATCCTCAGCTCACCCGTTTCCTTTGCGGATAGACGACTCAACGGCAGCAACATCGGTACTTGCTCTTTCCGTCCGAGCTGTGTGCGCCGGGTGAACTGACATGCATCTCTCTCCCCACAGCCGCCCAACCCCCTTTACTGGCGATATGTCGCCCGCAGATAGACCTGGAGCACCGGACCATCATCTCATTACCTGCCTCCAGCCCTCCCCCTCCTCCGGCGCCGTGAAAATGGCCTTTCAAAATCCCGTTCGGCAGAGACGCTGCATACGCCGTGCTCGGCCCAACACCCTTCGCTTTCCACCGCGCTGGACCGCCGCAATATTACGCCCTCTGTTCTGATTTGGAACACCATAATCTTCGCGTCTTCTTGTATTATCTCGAATCACCATCGCCACCCCCTTGTGGATGGTGTGTTTGACGGTCCGGACCGCTGGGGCACTTCCATCCTATTCACAGAACGCTGCGCTGGGGCAGGGACATGGTTGTTATCATAGTGCGAACCATCATCATCATATCATCTTCTTCTTGTTTTTTTTTGCTACCTTCCTTATCTCGGTTGGTTTTTGTTCTTCGCTATTCATTCGTCCTCGTCCTGCTCTTGGGTATTCTGCATTTTTTTTAATCTCCTCTTCGGAATCTTCTTTCTCTTACCGCACATCATTATCTATTTCGTTTTTTCCTGGTTTTGCATTCATTATCTGTCACTGTCGAACTAGAATAATCAGCATCTCATGTAGCTTTAAACCACCCATAATACCATGCGTACCAGCAATGCTCGTTGTTAGGCAAACGCGACCGTAGTAGCGGATGCGGGAAGTGACCATGACATCATATGCATCCGTATCCTGTAAACGACGTCATCTCGCTTCCTGAACCCAGTCCTTCCTGGAAGAAATAGAGTCGTCCTGTGAATGAGGCAAGACAATAATTCCCCGAGAGCTTGTTAGGGCTGCTTCCGGTGGCCCAGCGACGTGGTACTCGATAGGTTGTGTGCGTGGCTCTTGTGACGGACGCACGACCTTCACCTTTGAAGCCGGCCGCAGTTAGGTCCCCTGAGGGTGTTGTTAGGCGAACCGAGAACATATGAATAGTTCTAGACCGCGTAAATGTTGAAAAGAGGAACTACGACTTTCGCGGTACGCGCCCTTGTACAGCCCTGGTCAGCGCATCGCATCGCTGGAGAGAACGGTGCACCACCGACGACGTTCTCTGACATGCACTATGATGACACCACATGGTCGCTCCCACTTCGGAATATCACACTCAATGAGCCGTGAACAGACAGATGTGGTAGACTGGGTTTGACAAATGACATTGCGCTAGTCCCCAGGCTATGCCTTGAAAGACGGATCTCTGGAACACAGCAGCGTGTCAAGCCAGACTGAGAAAGGACCCTATTACTTTACTATTGAAAGGTTTGCACCCCAGTTCTATTGAGACGCAGCGATGATCATGAGAAGCGTGCCCCTCCTCCTCTTTTCTGATTCGGAGGAGTGCTAAGGGCGATGAAGGAGACATGTACAGTCGAGGCTGTGGGCTTCTCCCGGTAGATTCAACTGGCAAAAATCAAACGGATCCTTGGAAAGTTGAAGCATCCAATCTCCCTCGAACTCCTTCGACCCGTCAGCGCTCGCTCTCACTGACCGACCCGAAGAAACGGGCAATTCAAGGTATTACTGTCCGAGCTAAGTTTGCAATTCATAGACCGCGGCATGTATTGGTCTTCTTGGCGATGAGCTCACCCATAGAGTTCAATTTTGTAGGCTACCATGAATGAATGAATGAAAAAGATTTGCATCGCGATTATAATAGGCATCGAAGATTGCGCATGCGACGCGCTCTTTGAAGCAGTATGAGTGTACTATGATCTTGATCAATGAAGCGAACGAACGATCTCGAACCCTGCACGAACCGGTCGCGTCCCAGTCGCGTGAGCTAGGGGCGCGTCGATCCACGGCCAGAAGTGTCCAAGGATCGCGGACGGAGGCATTGGCGCGGTATTTGGTGATGCTTGCTGAAAGCGCCCGCGCGCTTCCCTGTTTCTTCCTCATCATGTGTGGGTTTTTTGTGATTTTCTCGATGTCATCTCCAAATCCAATTCTCTGAGTCCAGGATACCTCAAACACAAGACAACTCCAAACCACTAATGATACTGTCCAAGTCCAAGGCCGACCCAAGGATGGGAGCACAACCCAGATCACCAGGCGCTCCAGCAGAATAGTAAAGCATCATATCCTGCATTCCATCATCCACTGCCAAAAATCCGAAGTGCTCTTGAAGCCGGAGCGCCTGAGCGGGAGGGCGGGGCCCCGACGCGTCGCGCCATGAGCACGTGCAGCCTAATCTCCGAGAGTAGGTGGCTGTGCCATCAAGCAGAAAATGAAAGCGAACTACAAGGTACGTCCAGGCCGGTGGACTCGAGGCTCATCAAGCTTACCGTTCTTTCCAGTTCTCGAACGTCTGTGGAACAGTATATCAGCAGGGGAATGTACTGTTCACACCAGATGGAAATTCACTGTACAGCCCAGTCGGAAACCGAGTTTCTGTGTTTGATCTGGTAAAGTGAGTGGTGCTGCGACTGGTCTGGCGATTTGTGGCTAATGGTCTACAAGTAACAAGTCTTTCACGTTTCCTTTTGAGAATAGGAAAAACATATCTGCTATTGCACTTAGTCCGGATGGGAATGTCTTGATCTCTGTGGACCAAGGTGCGCAATTCGTTCATGTAAAGTTTTCTGTTGCTCAACTGTTTCCTAGATGGAAGGGCTCTGCTCGTGAATGCTCGAAGAGGCGTTGTGCTACACCACTTTAACTTTCATCAATCGGTGAAGGATATAAAGTTCTCTCCGAACGGAAAGTTCGTGGATTCCAAACCTTGGAGAAATGCGGAGAGACTCACCTTTCTCCCAGATATATTGCGGTCACCCATGGGTCGCAGGTTCAGGTCTGGTGCACGCCCAACCACCTTGTTCGAGAGTTTGCTCCCTTCAACCTGCATAGAACCTATACCGGGCACCACGACGAAGTACTCAGCATTGAATGGTCACCAGATTCTCAGTGCTTTATCACAACTTCCCGGGACATGACCGCTCGACTCTTCACCTTGAACCCTCTCGCAGGCTTCCGCCCAAAGACTTTTGCTGGGCATCGTGACGCAGTCGTTGCAGCTTACTTTGCTTCTGATGGAAACTCAGTAAGCTTTTCCGTCTTCCTGGGTTTGCAGAGAAACTAACTTTCATTCATTCAGATATACACAGTCAGCAAGGATGGTGCCGTCTTCACATGGCGAGCCAAAGACGGTGAAGAATCCGATTCAGACGAAGATGCTTATCCGAAACCCTCCACGTCCCAAAACGATCTCTACCACCGAATCGCTAATACGCGGTGGGGTGTTCACAAACGACACTACTTTAACCAAAACAACACAAAAGTCGTCTGCACGACCTTCCACGCGCTGTCAAATCTCCTCGTTGTTGGCTTCTCCACCGGCATCTTCGGCCTCTGGGAGATGCCCTCCTTCACCAATATCCACACCCTCAGTATATCCCAAGAAAAGATATCCTCCGTTGCTATCAATTCGTCCGGAGAATGGCTCGCTTTCGGTGCACGCAAACTCGGACAGCTCCTCGTGTGGGAATGGCAATCCGAGTCTTACGTTCTCAAACAACAAGGGCACTACTTCGACATGAACACCCTCGATTATGCACCAGATGGTCAAACCATCGCCACCGGCGGAGATGATGGGAAAGTCAAGCTCTGGTCAGCCTACTCTGGCTTTTGCTTCGTTACTTTCACCGAACACACAGCACCGATCTCCACCGTCTGCTTCGCGAAGCAAGGCAACATCCTATTCACTGCCTCCCTTGATGGCACAGTTCGAGCTTATGACCTTATTCGTTATCGAAACTTCCGAACGTTCACCTCGCCTACACCTGTGCAGTTCTCCTGCCTCGCTGTTGATCCCTCGGGTGAAGTTGTCGCTGCGGGCTCCACAGATTCGTACGAAGTTTTCTTATGGTCCGTTCAGACGGGCAAGCTTCTCGACATTCTGTCGGGCCATGAGGGGCCTGTCAGCGCTCTCGCGTTTTCGCCAGCGGGTGATAATCAGCTGGCTAGCGCCTCATGGGACAGGACGGTGCGGTTGTGGAGTGTTTTTGGTCGTTCTCGTGCGGTCGAGCCGTTCACCTTGGGTTCGGACGCCCTTGCTATTGCTTTCCGGCCCGATGGTCAAGAACTTGCGGTCAGCACTTTGAATGGACAGATAACGTTCTTTGACCAGGATGGGAAGCAGACGAATGTTATTGAAGGGAGGAAGGACGTTTCGGGTGGGAGGAAGGCGGACGATCGGGTGTCTGCTGCTAACAGCTCCTCTGGAAAGTCGTACAACAGTCTCGCCTACACCGCTGATGGCAAGTGCATCCTCGCTGGTGGGAACAGCAAGTACGTGGTCCTCTACGACGTGCGTGAAGGCGAAGGGATCATGCTCAAAAAGTTTCAAATTTCGCAAAACCTTTCGCTCGATGGCACCGAGGAATTCCTCGACAGCCGGAAGGTCAACGACGCTGGAATCAACACTGACCTCATCAATGACGATGAAGGAAGTGATTTGGAGGATCGAGTGGATACCAGTTTACCCGGTGCGAGGAAGGGCGCTGGCGACATGTCAGTTCGGCGGTACCGTCAAGAAGCTCGGACAAAGTCTGTACGGTTTTCCCCAACAGGTCGGGCATGGGCAGCTGCTTCCACGGAAGGTCTCCTGATCTACTCGTTGGACGAGACAGTTACGTTCGACCCGTTCGATCTCTCGCTTGACCTTACACCCCAGTCTACCTTGGAGGTTCTGGCTTCTCGCGAATATCTCAAGGCGCTGGTGATGGCGTTTAGGCTGAACGAGAAGCCTATTATTCAGCGCGTCTACGAGAGTATTCCCCCATCCGACATCCGACTTATCGCACGTCAACTCCCTGTGACTTACGTCCCCCTCCTTTTGCGGTTCGTGGCAGAGAACCTGGAGAAGAGTCCGCATTTGGAGTTTCATCTTATTTGGAGCAATACATTGCTCCTTGTTCATGGTCGGTACCTGAAAGAACGCTCGGGAGAGCATGCGAGCGTGTTTCGTGTCCTGCAAAAAGGGCTCTCCGACTCGGAGCAGTCAATATCGAAAATGTGAGTGATTACTTGACGTTGTTGGGTTCTCTCATTCAATTCTACCTGGGTTTCACGGTGATATTGATTCGCTGACGTTCTGTTCTACTATTAGATGCGATGAGAATTCGTCAACTTTGTCCTACCTTATTGACCAGTCGAAGATCGCGCAAAAGGCTGAATCTCAGGATCAAGAGATGACCTGAGAGAAGTTAAAAGTATGGTATGGTATCCCCGTGGTCCTGCACTGTATAATTGTTAACGTAGCACTCATTATGCATTTACTGCTGCGCTGGGTCGGTTCCTATCTCGCCGAGGGCCTGTTACGCTCTTATCATAAGGGCTGAGTGGGAAGAGGTGGGGCTACATGGCTTGGCCAGTCTATTTGCGCAAACCTCCCGTTGAGCTCGCTGTCTTGGTCAAACAGAATATGTTCATGAACCAGGTCAAGAGACGGTTCAAGTTGCACAGCGGTGCGATCACTTTGTCCGAGGTGCAATGACTCCGTTGCCAGTGGACTGGGCTTCGTAGAGTTGGAGAATGCACTGATCTTATTTGACGTTCTTATCTTCCTTGGAGCATCATGCGAATGGCTTGGTGTTGGTAAACAGAGTTCGAGGGACGAGGAGCCCAGAGCAACGAATGCATAGAGAGCGAGTCGAACCCTCGACCACGGAAGCAATAACAAACAATGGCCGGCGGCGGATCAATGTATTGCTTTGTTTGTCTTTGGCATCCGTGGAAGCAATCCGCATCCCGAATTCAAGGGCACTCTCGTTTCTTGATCAACGCTTCAACAACGCGGTCGACGTCCTCAAAGTTTCTACCTGACGAGCAGAATATAGATGGAGGATGGAAACTCCATTCATCTGCTCCTGGCTGGCTCAAACGTGCTCGTTAACGCTGGAATCCAAATGCGTCTAGCTCACAACAATGCCGCATCGCTGTAAACCTCTGAACAATGGCGTCGAGGCAAGAGCGGCATTGTTCGCAGACTCCCAGGCATTTCCGTACTACCCATACAGGGAAGTGTCGGGCAACCTGCCCTTGGATGCATGTCGGCCTTGTTCGATTTGGTCTTGTTGTCGTGGGTAGCTGGATCAGCTCAATGGCGCAGACAAGAGGATGCGGGTCCGTTGAGCAGGTCCTGCTTTCTCCTTTGCTTCTTCTCCCTGTGACCATGCGCAGCTACTTGAAACATTTCTTACCGTCATACTTTCACTCGTCCTCGACGCCATGTCCAACTTCTGGAGCTCAACGCTTGCATTTCCAAACCAATTGTGAGTTTTGAACGGATTTTATCGAGTGGAAGAAAGAAGGTTACTGATCATCATCCTGTTTAGCTTCACGTACGCTTTCGCCCTCCTTTCGAACTGAATGAAGCGAATTGACTCTTCCTCTGTCCAGACCTACTTACTACAGCCCTTGGTTCCATCACCAAGGGGTAGCCTATGCGCCTGTGTGGGCCGCCCCATGCTATTCGCAATACCAACAACCTGCCCACGCCGCTGTACACCCCATGGAATCGGACTCTTCGTCTTCCAGCGAGGACGAAGGCGAAACCCAGCGAACCCCAGGGCCTTCGAACCCAAGACGCGCGAGGCTCCGGGCACAACAGAATGCACGCGGGCCCCCCGCCTCTCAACCCCAGGTACAGCTGACGCCTCGTTCACGGCTAGCAAACCAGGGGAAGAAGAGAGGTGGTCAAGTACCCGGCAATCCTCGTCAGGCCCCTCCAACCTCCCCTACCCGGAACTCACCCGCAGTTGGGGCCCCTTCGAACCCGACTATGACTGCGACGGCCACTTTGAGCCGCATTAGGTCGGCTGGGGTTGTTGACCATGCTTCGAAGGGGCTTCGTGAAGCCATCAGTCGAAGTCCGTCTACCTTTACGCCTCTCTCTCCCCTAGCGTACAAGAGAGAGCGGCCACCGAATTGGAGGCCGGATTATTTGCCTCCGTCCGCGTCGTGGATGAAGAGACGGTTGGTTGGGCTCAAGGCGGTCTTAACGGGTGAGTTAACATTCATGAGTTTGCCTTTATCGCACAGGATAGTATTGCTCATTTGCGGTTCATTTTAGACCAACCGAACTACCTTAGCCGATCAATCATCTTGAATCCTCTCCTGCTTCAACCCAATACGACAAGTTCCCCGTCGTCGCCTTCGGTATCCTACCATCATAATTTCCATCACTATTACTACTACGACCTGAGATGCAACCCATTCTCAGCGTACCTTCTTCACCTACCACATAGCAATGGCCCCATCAACCACTTACACCTCGTTCAAGCAGCGACGGTACCCCCTACGCACGAATATCTGTACATCTGGAACCACCGCTTCCCCTGGATCATCACCGTCCGCTCAACACACTCGAACGGGATCCTCGTCTCCGACGTGCTAGGCACCATCTACACCGACTTGATGACCCCAATCACGAGCCGCGACTACTATAACGTGGATATGACTGCGGAGGATAGGGAGCGGGTCGAAGCAGCCTATAAGAGGAGATGTAACGGCGATGTGGGGCTACTCAAGAGGGGCATTTTGAGGGTCGATTTTTTGGGCGAGTATGTGGGGTTCACGGGGTTGGTCAGGTCGTGGAATGGGATGTGGGAGATGAGGACGGTGGATGTTACCGTTCGAGACGGTGAGAGGGAGGAGGAAGCTGGGAGCTTGGAGAGTTCGGATCTTAGTGCTAGCACCTGATCAAGTCTGTGTGGTTGGTGAATATAGAACGAGGGTCGTTACCTTCTTTCATTCTGGAAAGTTCATATGATTGATCATGTTCGCGCTCATTTGTTTCCACCTTGGAATAGCGGACCCAAGCGGGCGTCACGCTCGTCGAGGTTGGTTGATTGATGTCATTGCAGTCATCGCTATCATCACGCTGGATTTATGGTGGAGAATTCGAGGGTTCTCCGGGTTTCTTCACAGTGTCGACCTGGTTCATTCGTCGGTTCGACTCTGTCCGAAGGGACGCGAACCGTTTAATGTTTAAGAGGCTTCCATGGGATGAGGATCCCGCGCTGTACAGACAGCAGACAGGTGGCGCGGATTCATCTATTCGGACAGCACGGATCGATGAGTGACAGGTTACATTTGCGGCAATAGAAATACAGATGGTCAATATGGTACACGTTGGATGTTACAATTGGTTCAAACAGAGACAGTAGCGGGATGACATTGAAAAACAACAGCAATTGCGATTTCCCTGGAACGCCATTACACAGGCTCATCCACCATCAACAGCATATCCTCCCCCTGCCTAGCCCTTCATTCCAAGGATGCAGCGGAAGTGGTAGGAGAAGCGGACGGAGAGTTGGGGTTGGGATTAGTGCGTTGCTCTATACGAACAACCAAATCAGTCATCAAGGAACATAAAGGATATGTACTTCGCTGAGGAAGACAACGGCGGCAACGAAAACGGCAATGATTTGAAGGTGGTATTGGGTTGCTTACTGCTTCGTCCGAATCGACCTTCAGCCATCCACCCGGCCCAGTAGACGGCACCTGTCAAGAGAGCGAGGCCTCCGAGAACCTAATCGGAACATAGCCAACATGAGCAGGCAGGTCATATTGACACCTAAAGACGACCCACCACTGGAGTTGGGTCCCCGCCTCCCCCGCTCGGCAGATTCGAGAACGTCTTCCTCTTGAGGTCACTATTGACCATGTTACGAACGACACGGGTGGTTTGCATCTTGTCGGCGATGTAAACGGTGGCTAAGAGAGCAGTTGCGCTTGCGAGTGGCACAAACGGAAGTTTGGGTGACGGTGAGTGCAGCAGAATGTTAGTGCGAGGGCTGGTGAACGTCGAGGAAGGAGAGACAGGGAGGTTCAGGGCCTCTTAAGCACCCAGAACTAGCTATGTGGTCATAGTTTCGGATGGATCGCCCTAGGCATAGAGTCATGGGGCCGTCGGAGAGGTCAGACCTACCCCGTGATCCAAAGTGGAGGGAACGAATGTATTGGGCGAAGAGTTTCCATATTAATCGGTGTAACTCCACACGAAGGACCTAGAGGAGTCTACGACTTCTGCTTGCTAGTAGTAGCTGCTGCAGACTCTCCTTTTCGTTTACTCTTCTTCTTCCCTGACGCGCCTTTCACCAGCTCGCTACCAGCTTCTGTTTTCTTCACGCCGACCATATTTTCGTTCACTAACGCATCAGTTTGTTAGTTAAAGGCATGCTGTTGTTCAGTAGCTTGAGGACTCACGTTCCCCCGCCAACAAATCAGAGATGATAGGTCGGCTCCCCGAGGTGATAAACTTTGCGCTAACACCCCGTCCGATAAGCGGCGTCTTGATCATCGCCTTCAGTTCCTCCTTCATCCCTCTGATCTTCGCATCTCGCGCCTTCTTCACGCGGTTGGTCTGGTTATCCTCTTTGTCGCTATTAAATCCATAGAAAATGCGTTCGAGTTGACATGAAAGTAGGACAGAGATTCAGTCAGTCAGTAATCAAACAGACGGGTTGTGGGGGAGGGGGAGTGCGTTAACGTCAACGTACCTGTCGAGATCCGAATCCAAATCCACACCAAGCGCTTCAGCAGTTTCCTTCATCCAATTCCTATCATGGCTCGTTTTCTTCACTTTATGTTGCGAATTTTCAATCTGCCTCGCTAGCTGAACGCGTGCTTTGAGCTTATCAACCATGCTCATCTCGATCTCCAATTCCTCGATGGACCCTTCCTCTGTTCGTATTCATGAGATTTACAGAATAAAATGAGCCCAGAGAAAAAGAACGGACCTCGATTTAGGCTGTTCATAAGAGCCTTCACGACCCGCCTCTCATCAGGCGCACACATGAGCATACTGAAACCCTTCCGATTCGCACGCGCAGTACGACCGTTCCTGTGAACGTACGTATCCGCCGTTCTTGGGATCTGGAAGTGGATTACATGGTCGACAGACGGGATGTCGAGTCCACGAGCGGCGATATCTGTCGCGAGGAGAACGGCATTCGGTATGCTCTTGAACCTATTCGAAGTGTTCGTATCAGTATTCGTACATTAGGGCAAGCAAGACACGAGAAGCAGAGGGTTATACGTGCCTATCAAGGTTCTTCAACCTCTGCCTTTGCTCCAACTGAGAATGCAGAGGGAACGCTTTGATCTCCAAAAGCTCGAGGAGAGGAAGTAATCGTCGGATTCCGTCGATCGACGAGAGGAACACCAGGGATCGACCAGGGTAGCGGAGGAAGAAATAGTAGAGATAAACGTCCTGTAGCAGGAGATCAATTAGAGCTGCTCGAATTACAAGTGATCAAAGAGAATTAACAACGAACCTTATCGGAAGTCAAACAGTTGATCCTGCCTTCCTGCAAACTCGAAATGAGGTTCCCTTCAGGGGTGAGGTCGATGATCTCCGGGTCGGCGTCACGGAAGTCTAGGCGCAGTAAAAGGTCGTCTATAACAGATGGATTAGCCGTGAAAAGGGGAGGTTAAAGAGTCGACCTACCGAGAGTGGAAGCGGGCTTATGCTGCTTTTTCTTCGACGAGAAGCTTCGGCGCATTGGCTTTTTGAGGTTACGCTGAAGATCTTTGCTTAGCGTGGCAGAAAAAACAAACGTTTGCATGGCGTTGGCGTCTTTCACTTCTTCGTCCGCTCCATTTTCGTGCTCCTCTCCGGGTATCTGCTCTTCACTACACACAGTATGCATCGTCAGAAAGCGAGTATGAATGGGCCAAGGAAGAGTTTGTACCTGGCTTCTCGAAGGGTAAGCCGCAAGATGTTTTCAAGTTCGGCGAAATGGCCGGCTTCAATCATTCGGTCTGCCTCGTCGAGGACGAGGAACTTCAGATTCCGGACTTCGAGTGCCAAGTTGTCGTCCTAGATACCCTTTTGGTCAGTACTTCACGCCTCTGAGCATAGGAATTCACATACGTCCTGCATGATGTCCCACAGACGTCCCGGAGTTGCCACGATGATGTCCAGTCCGCGGTCAAGCACCCGCCGTTGCTTCTGGGCCGACATACCTCCAACGATGGCAGCGATGCTGACATGTGGTGGTTTCTTGGACTGCGTTGAACAAGAGGAATCTTCGGAGGGTGGACTTGGATCCGAAGCTTTGATAACCTCGTTGAGATGCGAAGTGACTTGAAGAGCTAACTCTCGAGTTGGGGTAAGGATGAGACTTCGGAGAGGTCTCCGCTTTTTGGACGACGGCCGCTTTTGGTTCAGTAGGTAATGAAGGATGGGTAGGCCGTACGCCAACGTCTTTCCGGAGCCCTGGAAAGAGAGAAAAGGTTAAATGAGTGGTATCGTTGAAATTTGGACAAACGCACGGTTTGAGCGACGCCAATAACGTCTTTGCCCTTCAAAGCCGACGGAAGGGCCGCTGCCTGGATTGGCGTTGGTGTTGTAAAGGATTTTGCACGCAATGCGTGTCCTAAGCGGTGGTCTAGAGCAAAAGACTGCCATTCAGGCAGCAAGTTCTCGACTATTCACGAGATGAGATGAGTGATTAGAAACTGTATCAGGAAAACATACAATCGAAGGTGTCGGAATCATTTTCTTCTTGTTCAGACTCTGGTACCTCTTCAGCAACATCCACCATTCCCTCGTCTTCATCGTCAGACTGGGACCCTTCTTCGTCTTCCACAACCTATGGACCGTTGTCAAAAGTCAATTATGGGAGTAAATGAGTAAACACGTACCTTGAACTTCGTGACTCTGCCTTTCTCTGTCTCTTCGTAGAAGACCTCAACACCTTCAACCTCCTCAAGCTCCAAGATACCGTCGTCCCCGCTGAGGCCAGTTTCCGCCGGTCTTGAGATCGTTTTCCATGGTAAGTCGTCGATGTTGCTCTTGGTAGTCTTGACTTTTTTACGCGGTGCAGAAGAGCCTCCCTTGAGCTTTCGCTTCAAAGCGAGCCTTTTCGCACTCAATTGCGATTTCGTCGTCGTCGTCGTCGTCGACATCGAGGGGCTAAAGGACCTCCAAGGCGCCCGACAAAAACTTGGACGGAGCCGGCTACAATACTGATCACCGACGGGATCAGAATCGCTGTTTTCGCTGCGCTCTGAGTTGCGGGGTTCGCATTTGGCAGGCGCCACTTTGCCAGCACACGTACAACTTGCATTCACGATGCAAGCATAATTCAATGGGGAGGCCACATTGCCAATAACTCCAGACGTAAGGACCTATAAGCCTCATTTTTTTGGACCCTGGATTCACTCTCATTTGACTCTCATTTCTATCTCTTTCCCCAGCACTTTCAGGAGCCACCTGAGAGCAGACAGACTTGCACGATCGTCGTCTACCTCACACTTGGCTTTAAAAATCTGCTCTCTCTCGAAAAGTGGTCTTCGGATCTTTGATGGAGGCAAGATGCTTTTCTCGAAGAAGCTCAAAACAGGTACCCCTCCGGCCGACACCCTATCATCCCCACCGCGCGTGCCCGTCGAGCTATTGAGAAAAATCGTGGGGTACACGGTTCGCCTTGACGGACACGAGTCTGTCGAGCTCGAGGACCCGTTCTCACCTCACGGTGTTGGTGAAGAGCTCCCCGAGATCGACCCCGGGATTTTCAGCGACCGCATATCCTTCGGTCAGGTCAATTCCACCCTGCGTGCCCTCGTCCACGAGATCAGCTCGGAATATCTCGTGATACGCAGCGCGAAGGAGCTCAAACATTTTATACATTTGTTTGAGCACAGCCAGGCTGTCGACGGGTTGGTAACGCCGTTGGGAGAGCGGACGAGGAGGATCGATCTCAAGATTGTAGGACGGTACGACCCAAAGCGGGTCGCAGCCCTCTTGAAACTCACACCAAACCTCTTGGTATTCGTACACCAGAGTAACAGGCACCGTGGAGACCTAGGAAGAGTCAACAAGGAGCTCATTCGTGGACTGATGTGGTTCGGTAAGAGTATCCGAAGACTGGATTTCGACAGTATAGGAGAGGCACCTGCATTGTGGGACCTCATCGACGTCTCGCGCTTTCTCCCCAACCTCGAAACACTCCGCATCCTATGTCTGCATTCGTACCCGAAAGGAACAGCTGCCCTCCACCTCAAATTAGCCCACTTCCGTAGCCTCAAAACCCTCTCCCTAGGACGCATTCCGGAGCCCCAAACCAAGGAAATACCAAATCACTACGTTGGGGTATGGGACCCCCTCTTGAGGTACCTTGGCCGTAAACCCGAACAACTCCCCGTCCTCGAACGGTTCGAAACGGGCGTTGCACCAGTGGATGATACGACCTTTTTCGAAACTCACGGGTACAAAATTCGGATGCTGCGCATTTCGACTGGGCGAGCTGGGATACACCTCCCCATCATCCTAGGCCATTGCGTCAATCTCGAGAGCCTTGTATTTGAACATGGTTCTTGGGCTATGAATCCAGCTTGCATACCAACGGGCCATCACTCTCTCAAGAGGATTTGTATCACTCCAAGTATCGAGAGGGTGACGGTTGTACCTCCGAGTCTGTTTTTGTTTGCGGTTCAGAAGCCGTTGGAAGAGTTGGTTGAGGCGGTGGATGGGATGGATCTGCCGGCGGTCGAGGAGGTCAGGGTGAGGGATTATGGGATGTATGGTCGCATCGTGGAGCATGTTTATTTTTTGAACATGTGGTGGAGGAGATTTGCGTTGAAGGGAGTCAGATTTGTGGATCAGGCGGGAAAGCCCTATGATAATATTGTCGATCGTGCGTAGTGCTCTGCTTCTCCGTCTCCCACTCTCGATTCAATCTCTGACTTCCTTCTTCTGTTTGGCAGCCGACGAAGCTATCTTGGACAAAATCCGCGCCTGAATGGACCATAGCCTCGCTCTTTCGTTCCTTGCCTCTCTGTTTGCTGGCTCGTTTGTCTGCTCTCACTCGCCGCTGGTATGTATCATATTCATGCTGTACTTGATTACTTCGTATCTTGTTGTAGATATTCTCCTTTGCTCTCGCTCGTTTTGGGTTACTTTGTACATACTGGTTTAATTGCTTTTTTGGATTTTTCGCTGGAATTTCCTTTTAAAATAGATCTAATATAATGTACATAGCCCTTCCGTTCGCCCCGAACCTCGTTGACATTGCAAGACGTGTTCGAGCTCTTTCTCAACTCTACCAAGCTCTATCCCAAGAGAAGATGCATCAGACCGCTTGATCAAGAAGGAAAGCCGTACGTCGATCGTTCGTGCTCCCTGTCACCGTCACTGATCTCTGTTGCCTCAACTTTGCAGCCCACAGAGCCAGCTTTGAATCTAACCATTCAAATCATAAGGATTTCAGTGCTTGCATGACGTCGTAAAACAGATGTCCATGCCCTGGTTCGTTTTCAGTTGGATCCCCGTACGTAGAATCATAGCTCACAGCTTGATACTTTTCCAGTTTATGGACGCCTTCTTTGACCAAGCCCAACGTCCATCTCAGCCAGCCTTTTCCCATTCTGCCTCGTTGAAGGCGCTAACTTGACCCTATCAGCTTGGCATCAAACAGCTCCAATTCATTCAAGCTAGAAGCGCCGACTTGCAGACATGCCTGACAGATCGCCCAGCACGAAGTAGGAGCGGCCAGAGCGATTTACATAAATGAAAGGCAAGTCTGGAACACTGGGCGCCCGCAGTCCCCAGTGCTTCTCGCAAGAATCGATAGCAGTAGCCTTATGGCGTCGAGTTTGAAGCTCAATTCTCTATGCCCCATCCTCTTCTCTCGCTTCCGGTCACCGCGCAGAACGACGCTCGCGGTGTTTTTAGGCGTCGTGTCTCTATCTCTCATCTTGCTCTATAGCACGAGCTTGGGGATTGATGCCGCATTATCTGAATGGCTGCCCTCGTCGTTCATCCCGACCGTCTTTACCAGCGGGACGAGCAGGCAAAGGTCAAGTACGTGCTCACCAAGAGAGTACGCGCAGGGTCGATGGATCGAACAGCCCTACTACACGCGTCCTGGGCCTCTGAGTAGGGGTTGGAAACCTAGCAGCGCCGTCGCTGGCTCAGGTGACTCGGGAGGAATGGGACAGGTGGATTCCAGTCCACCAAGCTTCCTCACGAACCTCACGCGAAAAGAAGACATTTTCACCCTCACACGATTCCAAGGGTGCGCGAGCTCTAGAGATTATTGGTGGCATTTTGCCGTGGACCAGGAGGAGAGGTGGGACAGGTTTCCTAGGGCGTTGAACTGGGAGTGGGTCCCCGGCGGAAGGTGCAATGACAATCTGGAGAATGGTGGGGGTTTGAGAGAGTGGGACTCGGTGCAAGTCTTGCAATATCTGCTCGACCATGGGGGTTGGCTTTTGATTGGAGGTTCGTATCTGGTTCTGAATGTTTGCAGAAAATATTCATTGAATACCGGATAGATTCGATAACCGAAAACCACTTCTTCTCCCTATCGTGCCTTCTATACCCTCACGTTATCGCAACACCGCGTCCTCACGACCGATTTGACAGAGGGTGGCCTCAGCATATGTACCTAAACCCTGCTTCCCCACTCCTCCACGACGATTCCTCTGGTGAAGAACCAACACTCCGTCTCCCTCTAGGCTTCGACATAGCCCAAACACCGATAGCAACATTCAGACGAGTTGACCTTCTCTGGTCCCAAGAAGAACTTGAAACGATGCACAGAGAAATACATCCAGAATTCTACCGTTCAGTAGACAGCATCTTCAAATTATTCAGCAAAGAACCCGTATGGACGATCTCACCAGACGAGTACCTCGACATCCTCACTCAGCCACTTCCCCTAGGAAGGTATGGAACGCTGATAGTCAGTACGGCGGGGCACTGGACGACGAACCTCTTTGCTGGGTATAAAGAGGCACCTGCAGCCAGTTCGGCAGACCAGTATTTGGATGACCTGGAAGATGCTGGTGTTAAGCCAGTGTTTGGGTACGATGGGCTATTGCAGTTCTTCGGCGAAGTCATGGAGAAGTGGGCTTCGAAAGTTCAGGCACACCTTGACTCGGTTAATGTTAATGCGAAGAAAGAATCTGAGCGGTATTATCCGCCTGGAAAATCAAGACCTGGAATAGAATCACCTGTGAAACGACAGGTCATCGTCCGAGCTTACTTGCCAGGACATGATGGGTGCCATCACCATCGTTCTGCGGTCGACGAACTCCAGCCAATCCCGCCTTCATGGAATTGGGCAAAGATCCCGACCTATAATCAAATATTCGAGGTCAACTTGTTCGTCTGTCTGTAAATGATTTTGTGACTGATTTGTCCCCTAGAACATTCTCAACGAATCTATCCCAGAGACACCTCACTATCCGGACGTACATTTCCTACCGATCGACTTGCCTGGGCGGTTTAGACCTGACGGGGTGAGTCGCTTCGCCCGTTCTACTCACTGGTGTAAATAGCGCTGATACTTTAGCCACTTAGCATGTCCGCAGCGATTGCCTGCATATCATGACTGGAGTTGGCGTCCTGGAGGGATGGTCTCATTATATTTGGCATTACCTCACGCGTGAAATATAGATATACACTTAGCTGCCAAAGCAATTGGACCGGTAATGGCTCTGCAAATGGTCACTAGAGGAGGCTTCAGAGTCTGCCAGCTCTTTGACAGTTCAACCGCAGAATTGGGGCCCATTGCTTAACCATTGCAGTTACCGGTTTCCCTCCTTTTCTTTGTTTTTAAGTCTAAGTCCGGCGTGTCCTGGTTTTCTTCGTTGACGCTAGCTAGTGCGCTACGGGTGATCGGCGACGGTGCTTGGATTTGTACGCGGCCCAGCTTGCGCCCACACCCACGCTGGCGGACGTCACAGGTACCCACCAAGTACCCACCTGGTGCTTGCGTCCGCGCTGGTGCTTGTGGTTATGATGCTGGATAGCCAGGATGACCCAATATCGCGAGATTGGTAGACGGGTTGAAAGTGGTCACGGTAGCCTGAGCCTGAGACTCTCACCAATTTGATGCCAGCACACAAATTCGGTCTTGCTCTCAACACTCATCATCGTGAAGAAGCCCATAAAATATCAGCATATTTTATTGGTTTCTCCACCTCTCTGGACTGTTGAACGTTGAACCTCACCTCTATCATCATGAATATCGATATCTTTGGCATTCCCAGGGAGCAAGACGAATGGGCGGTCATACGAGTTCTGCAACAGAGGATCCATGAAGACTCCGACGAGGATATGGCAAGGAAAGTTAATTTCAAAGTCAAATTGAATCCTAACACAGTGGCTGGAGTTGGTCACAATGGCACAGGGACTCTAACCCTTCCATCGCAAGCGCTCGGCCGGCGGTTCTTCGAGCAGATTCGCGATGACCCTGTCAAGATAGCCGTTGGAGGAGATGCAAATGCTCAGAAGTTGAAGTTCAGGAAGTCAAACAAGCCGCCCCCATCTCGTCTTGTCGAAACTCTGGTCAAGACACCGTTCGTCAGCCCAGACATTGAGGAGACCTATGCGAAGATCCTGGCTGATCTCGAACCTGCAGTTCAGGTGACATCCGTCCAGCTGGGCTTGTATTTTCGTCCACTTGGGGGTCCTCGTGGTCGCGCGTTCTCAGTAGAATGGCCCGCTAGAGATAATACGGAGGATACCGCATCTTCCAAGCTCAACTTCGAATACGATCGCAAGCTGATTCGAATCACGGTCAGTCGATGCTTCATGGTTTGCCTCAAGTTGCATGAATATCAATCTGATCTCTTTCGAAGCTTGGGGACATGATGAGTGACCTCCAAGGTCAGACCATCGCAATCAAGATTGCCAATATCAATCGAATTGGTGTTGGGAAGGATTTCGCAAAGCCTTGTAGGTTCAGCATTCTGATGCACGCCTCATGGCAACAGGCTCATGATGTCCCAGATGTCTGCTTCGACACGTCCACACCACCCATTTTTGAGCGCATCGACTTCTATGGCCCATACAAGTCGATGGAAGCTTCACTAGACGAGGCCCATAGGGTTGTTGCCCCCTACGCAACTCAAACGCGGGTTGTCCTATTTGACCCCAGACAGCCCGGTTACGACCCACTGGAGGAATTTATCCGTCTTTGCAAACGCGCTGGAGTCCCCCCAGCCCGCATTGTACGTCGTAACATCCTTGCCACGCGAGAGCACGCATTTTGCTCCAAGGACAAGATCCCTCAATTGCGTCGAAAGATAGGCAAGCTTCCATGGTCTGTCGCCTTCCAGATGGAAGCACTCCTCCATAATGGACTTCTCCACCCGGGATCCATCAAGGATCTTCTGCCTTTTGTGGAGCAGTTGTGCATAGAACACCGGCGCAACGACTCCATCTACGTCGGTGAACTTCTTCGGACCTACAGACAAGAGTTGCAAAGCAACAACGCCCCGGAGGAAGATCCCATAGGTCAGGTCTTTCAACGCGTGCTTCGGACCTTCCTTCTGCCAAAAAGCACGGGCACGTCCAGCAACTCCACCATCCGGTGCGGCCATGTCACATTCACACCAACGCGGATGGTCTTGGAGGGACCTTATCCGACCGAGTCCAACCGAATCATCCGTATGTACAGCGACTATGCGGATCACTTTATTCGAGTGGACTTTCGAGGTGAAGACTGTTTGCAGTACCGATGGGACTCCTCGGTTGACCCTAGTGGGTTCCTACGGAGTCGAGTGGGCGGTATTCTAAACCACGGCTTCTTCCTGGGCGGACGACATTTTGAGTTCCTGGGCTATTCCAACTCTGGTTTACGGGAACACGAGGTGTGGTTCATGTCCCCCATCGAGCGTTTCCAAACCACCACTGGAGAGATCGTGCGTGTCGACGGGGAATATATCCGCAGCCAGATTGGTGACTTCAAGGGCACCGAGTTGATCAAGCAGCCTTCGAAATATGCTGCTCGTCTCGCGCAGGCTTTCACTTCCACTAAATCCTCAACTTTAATTGACAGGACCGAGTGGGAGGAGGTAGAAGACCTAGGTCGAAAGCCATACTTGTTCACGGATGGAGCCGGGACTATTTCAAAGGACTTGGGGGATCGTATCTGGAAAGAACTGTGCAGGGGTGGGAGAGGATCCAATCGAATCCAACCTTCTGTTGTGAGTCCTTAATCAACTCTATAACCGCTTGAACTGAATTGCGCTGGCAGTATCAAATACGGTTCCTTGGCTACAAAGGGGTCGTATCGGTGGACAGGGAAATGGATAAAATCAACGAGCAGAGGCAGCCTGAAGAGCCGCGTATCCATATGAGACTGCGACCATCCATGAGGAAATTCGACAATAGCAGGGCGGAAAAGGCTGACATTGAAATTGCCCAAGAGTTTTGCTCGCCCATGTCCTGCCACCTCAATAGGTACCTATGGGTCTGTCCTTCCTCCTTCGATGCTTAGTTAGTTTTTAGGCCCCTGGTGATGCTACTCGAAGATCTAGGGGTGAAGACAGAAGCTTTTGAGAAGTTACAGAATCAGGCAATTGCGAAAGCGATGACCATCGATGACACCATGGAAAACTTCCACCAGTTCATGTCAATGCACAAGCTCGGGGGTCCATACAGACTTCCAGAACTCTTGAAACGACTTTGCGACCTGGGCTTGGATATCAACGCACAGCAGGAGCCTGCTGCCTCCATCGACACTCCATTCCTGCGACTTCTGCGTAGCGTTGCAATCAAAGATGTCCTGCGTGATATCAGGCATAAGGCTCGGATCCTGATTCCAGGAAGCTACTTGCTTGTTGGAGTTGCGGATGAGGGCATCGCCTGGCAGAAGGCCGGGCGAGAAGGTGTATTCACGCTGGAGGCAGGGCAGATATATGGTAGATGCGCTTTAAACGATCAGCCCATAGACTATTTCGCTCACAATCTTTTCAAAGCCTGCATACAGAGACCAGGGGACAAGGATAGAACGTGGATTGAAGGTTCTTGCGCTATATGCAGAAATCCTGTGGTACACCCAGGCGACGGTGCGTATACGACTGTCGTAACCTTACCATCATAACAAGCTGGTTAATTTTGCGATATTCAAGTGCAACGGGTCTATGCAATCGGGAAGCCACCCGAAGAAGGGCTTTGTGCTTTCAGGGATCTCGTCAATGTCGTGGTTCTTCCGTCTGTTGGTAAGCTGTAACACAGCTCAAGCTTTGCCGTCCTTTAATCAGGTTCGTACTTCAAGGCGATCGATCCCTTGCGTCCTGCCTAGGTGGAGGAGATGTGGACGGGTACGTGAGCTGCGATCCCTGTGTAAAATGATCTGATGTTTGACATTGACAGGGATACGTTTTCTGTTATCACGGATCTTTCCTTGGTACCCGACCTTCACGAGGACTCAGCAAACTATTCGCCTGTTGAACCGTACGAGTTACCAGACGGTAAAGAGAGCGAAGTGGGAGACATATGCGATTTCTTTGTCCAATATATCAATTATGACGTCCTGGTACATCAGCTCCTTCCCCTCCTTTTCCATTTTTACTGAGAACTACTTTAGGGACTCTTGAGTGACCTTCAGTTAACGACTGCGGGTGAGTAATTTATTACCCGTTGGATCAAGTGAAATGAAAGACGTATCCCTCCACGCGGTGCAGACCAGCTTGAGGTGAGTGGCGGCATCTGGGGCAAGAGGCATTGGTTAACGGCAAGCGGTGTAGGGTGGACTCAAGAATAAGCAATGCCTCAAACTTGCAACGCTGTGCTCCCAAGCTGTCGATTACCCGAAGCAAGGAAACCCCATAGACATGGCCATGGTTGAACTACCGAGGACACCTATTCGATGCAAGCCAGACTGGCATAGCCTCCGCACCGTATCAGATCAGGGGAATACAAAGTATTATCGGTCAACCCGGGCGCTTGGTCACCTCTGCCGAAACGAATTCTTGCAATCACTTGATATCACGGAGGAAGACAAGAAATTGTCCCCCAGCGCATTCAAACCACTCGAAGATCCAATCTCCAAGCGGCTTATGCCTCTTGTGAGAGTCCATCTTGGGGCAAACGCCAATCCTACGGGTGAATTTTCCGATTCGGAGATCTTCCGTCACTACGTGCAAGAGCTCGATTATATTTGTCTTGCTCACAGTCTTTCAAATGATCCCAGAGGGAAGTTGATAGAAGCGGAAGTCGTGGTGGGGGTCATTTTGGAGGAGAGTTCGTTGAAATCCTTACGACAGGGCCGGGTCTATCGAATGCAGACGCACTCTGGGGATTTGGTGAGGGGTGTCCAGGTGCAGTTGCGAGGGGAGGCGCTTGACACAGACGAAGCCAAGCTCGCGGGGTTGAAGCGGACCTGGAGAGCCTGGGAGTTTAGCCAAAGATCATGCTCTAAGCATGGTGCAAATAGTTTTGGAATCATCGCGTTGGGTGCTGTCTTGGATTGCCTTGTAAAGCTTGGTACAATCACCGAGGTGTGATTGGTTTTGTGGATAGATCTTCTCTTCTGCATGTATTCTCCACTCCGCTATGTTGTGATACACCACGTTAGGACTCCTTTTCTCCTTTCCCTGTATTTATTCCGTGAAATTCTGGGAGCGAACCCTTTCAAGCCTGGGATTGAGACCGTAAAAGGGGTCAATGGGTACTCACCAATCGGAAGGGTGATCAAGCCAACGAAGGTATCAAATTGTATAGAACAAGTTGAGAGTCGTCATTAGTATCGTCAGGGTCATCATATACAACATGGGGATATGAAACAGTCTAAAGCAAGATAACACGAGTACCGAGTTCATCTACTGTCCACGGGAAATCGGGCCCAGGACAGGTCATGAATATCAAAGAAGGTGGTATGTCCAAGTGGTGCGCCAAAGCACGCACGGTTCTTGGCTCGAACGTGTCTTCTATCAAGAGCTGTGGAACGGAATGCACCAATACGTCAGAGGTTTCCGAGAGCACAGTAGCATGAGATAGCGTACCAAGTCGACGGTGATTTCAGGGAAAGCTTCGTCAAGAACTAGATAGGAGGTGAGAGGAATGTCCAGTGATGCGTTAGTGACACTCACTTTTGGCATTAGCCTCGAGTTCGGACGGGATGCCACCTTTCTCGGCTTGGTAAAAATGTATGATCTTGACGTGAGACGTCTCTTCATTCTTCTGGACATAGAGGATCATATGGAACAACAGATTGATCTGAAAATGGACGAATATTGATGTTGTTTTAGCAAAACAGCAGCTCGGAGAACCAGCACTCGTACCTCATCTCCGTTAACGCAAATGCACACCGTCTGTTTTCGCAATTTGGTCATTAACTTGACCAGCCCTGTACCGGTCCGTTGGGGAGAAATCACGGCAGTTCCCCTACCTCCATTCGCGAACCCGTACCACTGATCATAGATCCAGTAGACCCAACGCAGAATCGCAACCTTGTTTTGCGTGACTACGAGGAGGCTCAGGACGCAAATTTCATATATCGCAAAGTAGCCTGCCGTCTTGGGGTTCAAAGCGATATTACCAGCCAGAACAACGGGCGAGACGATCAGAAGTGCGAATAATATAATCGAAAGTCGAGTCTTATCCTGTCGGCGTAGCCTTCCCCGATTGAATCGAAGTATCAGGAGCGAGAGTGGGAACAGAGTCATTACGCATAACCAGACGAGGGAGAACATCTCTGAAATCACCCCGAGATTCGCACCGGCAGATGCATATATGACACCGCAAGTGGCGACGAAGCAGAAGATCGAGACATATGGGGCGTTTGTCTTGGGGATGACTCTCAAGAAGGCTTTGGGGAGGACACGGTGATGCGAGAGCTGTTCCAGCAGTTCGCATGCGCTCAGAATACCAGTCAGGACGCCGCCGCAAAGCACAATGAATGCGTCGACTACGACCCAGACCCGTAGCCACCTGCCTGCCGCCTGTACCAATAGAGTTATGATTAGACAATTTAAGTTCGGCACCGAAACTGGGCGCTTACCATTTGACCTAGAACGCTCAGCACGTTTGCGGCTCCTCCGTTTTTTATCACGTCGAGAGGGATTGTTGCGAGAACCAAGAGCATGAGGACTGTATTGAAGACGATGGCCGGAAGATGGAGGTTCCTCAGAACAGCAGGAAATCTACCATCCTTTATCCGTCCAATGTAGGAGGGTGTACCTGGTTAAGATAAAAATAAGAACCGACATTCGCTTCGGGTTAACGTGACACTTACATTCAAAACCGGTAAGCCCTAGCATTCCCAAGCAGATGCCAAAGTACACTTGTTTCATGATGCTTGAGACAGAGGTTTGAGAATGCTCAGCCATTCCTTGAGACCAATTCTCCTTGAGCCTCCCATTTCCAGCTCGAGCCCAGTTCACGATGCCCGCTATGATAAGCGACGTCATGGTCAAAACCTAAATAGTTTAGCGCCACATCCGAGATGAAGAAGGAGTTAACTTACATGGAGACTGAGTACAAGAAGCGCAATCCTCGCGCTTTCTCGAACGCCTGAAAGGCTAACCATCGTGAATAGGCCGAGTACCATCACCGCGAGAACCCAAGAAGGGAAAGGCAGTACGACTTCAGCAGCGAGATAAGTAGCGGCAGTCGCAGATGATACGATGGACGTTGCAACGAAGTCAAGCATGAGCAGAGACGCTCCTACCACTGCCAAACCTTTGGTCGACACATTAAGCCTAGGAAGTCGTTAGATGACACGAAGTGAGAACGTAAAGCACTCAACTCACAGATGAGTGTACGGTGCTCCGTTGATAGGGAGGGCCGATACCAGCTCCTGCATAATTGGCCTCCAAAGAAATATGACGAGAGTGGCAATAAACAAACAGATGGGAGAGCTAATCGTCCGTGGTCAGGCCTGTACTGGGCGACGGCGAATGTATCAACTTACTAGATCCCAGCGACAACTATGACAGCTGGAAACGCGTAAAATACGCTTCCCAGAACGGCGTTGCCTGCCAGAGCAGCCGCAGTGAACTGCCCCAGAATTTTACCCTTCTTTTGTTTTTCAATGGCGCGTTCCCCCGCGTCGTGGTCAGCTGTTGTCAGCTTAATATGGTGGATCGACCCCCAGCCGGCGAACTCGAACGAGTTCGGAAGGTTGATGAATCTTGATGGGATTCCGGTATAGTTCTTCAACCCAGAGTTGTCAGGAGGACGGCAACGTTGGCGTCGCAAGATAATTCCAAACTGAGAGTCTGAGAAAGTGGGTGGAGGCGCGTTCACCCCGCGAGCTAGTGCGTTGAACACGGTGAGACGAGTTCTTTCTAATAGGTGAGTTCTTCGTACCTCGAAGCCCCCCTGACCCACTCCCTTCTGCGCGGGACGAGTCGTGACCATGGACCACTGGGGGTTCAATGGCAATCCATTCACCGGGATGTTCGAGTGTATCTGTGCTGGAGGTTTCAGCATGAGATCCCCTTGTGTCAGAACGTGTAGTCCCGCAAGCTGGGGCGGCAGTTGGAGGTGGTGCAGACATAGGAGAACGGTGGACCAAAGGAAAATTTGAAGGAAGTGACGTTTAAAACCACTGGCAGGGGTTTCTACGTGCCACCTAGCCACTGCAACTCGAGGCACATGCACAACAAGATTCTAACTTACCCCATTGTGAGTCGTCTTCGATACCACGGAATCGACTGGGTTCCATTGTCCCCATGCCGTGGATGGGGATGAGGACAAAGAAATGACGCGTGAGTCTAATTAAGTACGGGCGTCTAGACCGACTGGTAAGGAAACTGGCGGCCCGTCACAGCGCTGGCACAGATACGCCTCTGAGTCTAAGTTCCTCTCTCCTTCTTCCCTTCCTTCCCTCTTTGACCTGGTGTTTAAGCCCTTCGTCTCTACCTTGGCTTCATCACAGCGCTAGCCCAGCACAGGCCTCCTCTCTCCCCCCTCTCTCCCTTCTTTCAGCGATTAAGGCCGCCATCTGTACCTTGACTTCATCTATCATCTAAGTTCGCGAAGAGTTGAGTCCAAGCGGTAAAAGCTTCGAACCGTCCTACCAGTACTGTTGGGCTTTCTTCCGAGTGGGGCCTGAATCCCTCAGGTTCACCTCTTTCGCATATTCACGCTGGTTGTGTGATATCCCAATCGTGCTTGGCTCACTAGTCGCCCCGAGGGTGAATCGGATGGCAGGCTGCCTGGCCAGAGAGTGGAATCCAGTAGATCGAAGAAGTACACGGAGAGGAGAGGAGTACCCCCCTACTCGATTAATAAGCCCAGTCTATGGCAAATCAAACTTGAGACGAGTTCCATGAGGGCGACCAAAAGGCGATTCGCCCCTACTCAGGCCCTAGATATACTTATAAGCTCTCGAGTGGCTTTAAACTCTGACTCGACTGTACGATGTCGGACTCAGATCTTGGGTCTAACGGGGGGTGCTGGCTTTGAACTTCTCTCATCTCTCAGCGGCGTTCACTCATACAGGGGAGCTTTGACGTGTTAGCTATTCCTCCGAGGCTTTGTTATCAGGAAACCTTGTCCTAGAGCACCCCAGAGCCATTACAATTGCGTGTTTGTCGGGC
The DNA here is from genome assembly GCA_027579765.1 of Candolleomyces efflorescens. Taxonomy (NCBI): domain Eukaryota; kingdom Fungi; phylum Basidiomycota; class Agaricomycetes; order Agaricales; family Psathyrellaceae; genus Candolleomyces; species Candolleomyces efflorescens. The sequence continues at coordinate 105,975 of JAMZDL010000071.1, forward strand.
TGTGATAGCAATTTTAGGAACAGCCTGAGGGAAGGCTGACAGAAGGACCTTAAGCTTGTGTCAAGCATAACGTTGACTTGCGTGGCGCTCACTTTCACCACGGTCGGTGGAGGAATGATTGGTTTGTTATCAACTCTCATGTGGAACCTAGCAGTTTCTCGTAACGCTCACGTATACGTATGTTCGAGCCCACCCCACATTTGCAGGAGCTCACAGGCCCAAGATCAGCCATGCAAAGTTCGAGAGACAGCTCGATTTTGGCGATCTATACACCGATATCGGATATCCTCTGCTCTGCCAGGCTTCAAGCTGATTCAGAGCAACGGAAAATACACGGAGTTCTGCGGCTGCTTCCCTGCCCTAGCATCAGTTTCCCGAATTTCAGCAAGGGTCGCAAACTTCTCGATGCCTTTTGGCGACTCCTTGCTGGAGTGCGACCTCTCTCAATAATCTTTTACTTACTCCCGAGTCCCTGCGTCATCTCAATACGTACCATGCATCAAGAAGTCGTCTCAAGGAACAGACATCTCGTTTCCGAAAGACCGAATCAAGTCCGATGCTTCCTGTTGCATGCGGTGCCAACACTCTTTCTTGCATATGGTCATCTTGCATATGGTCAGTCGTTATAGGGGGGATCTCTCACTATTCAACCTGACCTCTAGTCACGCTAGGAACATATACCAACCGAAGGAAGGCCAGCGCTGCATGCGACATTCCAATCATGTGCCCAATCCCGCCCTCTCCATTCCGTGCCTTTGCGCGAGCGAGAGGAGTGACGTGCTCAGTGACCACCACAGCACCCGAGGACCAGTATGGTAGCTTGGAGCTTCGAAAGTCGCATCCGGTATCTGGTAACGTACTAGAACCTACTCCTCGTGCTTGTTTGGGCTTCGATAACTCGAGGCTTTTGCTAATCTAGCAATGCTTCTCTGATGCTAGCTGAGAGTACAACGCGCCCTTTCAAAGTTGTTGCGCCGCTCCCTGACACTGATAACTGCGACCTCATGGCGTTCCCACCAGTGACCACCTGCTTTTGCCTCTACTCATGCTGACATGGCTACTTGGACGATCTTCTATCTGCGAGTCCCCACACTCGTCTTCCCTTAACTGGAGGCCGCCGAGGTGCGTGCTCCAACTCTTGCCACAAGCCTACACCGTAGATTAGGCTCTGAATCTTATTTATAGATTTCCTACTGTCAAATTGCGACAGTGATAGACAATTGATACACACCAATGGCGCCTCTGCGACGGGAGTTGAGCATGGAGCTAGCAATAGGCTGCAATTAGTTGCAAATGGAGCGGTACTTTTCTCCCACCGGGAGCATGCAAGGCGCGCTGCAACCAGACTTCGGACTTGCCGACCGGATTAGCATTCGTGATTTCGCGTCCATGCTATCGCCTTCCTGCCATATAAAAGGAGGGCGACATTCATCGGGATGAAAGTGTGGTGAACATCCTTCATCTACTCTCCCCCGGAAGCTCAATCATGATCGCCCCTGTGTTTACCGCCTTTGTCGCTCTTGCATCCGCCCTGGCTGCTGCTGCTGCACCCAGCATCTCTCTTGCTGTTGAAGGTATTTTTCGACACATCTCGTCCGCGATTGAACGGTCCAAGCTCACTTTGTCGCGTTAGGCGCCGATGCCACTAGCGCAGAGAGCTTCCGCGTTGCCACTGTCGTCACTAACACTGGTGATGAGACCGTCAAGCTCTTGAACGACCCCTCTGGCCCTCTCTCGAAGTTGCCCACCGACACCTTCTACATCACCAACTCGGAGGGTTCTTCGGCCGTTTTCGGCGGTATCAAGGCCAAGTATGTGCCCTCTGTTGCTGCTGCAGAGGGTGGCTTCACCACTCTGGCTCCTGGCGAATCGGTCCGAGTCGAGCACGACTGTAAGCCCAGCTTTTGCATGATCTATCCGAACACATTGCTCACACATTCTTCAGTGGGCTTGGCATACAACTTCACCTCCACAGGTGTCGATAGCTACGAGATCGAGCCCAGGAACAGCTTCTACCTTGTCGGTGCCAAGGGTGAAATTTCCACTATCAGGGCGCGCGTCGCCTCTGCCCACTCTGCCCGACTCAGCGGCAAGCTCGTCAGCCCCAAGTTGGCTCCTACTCCCACTCTCAGCAGGCGTGCTACCTATGTCGGATGCTCGGCGTCTCGCCAGACCCTTTTGGCTTCCGCCGCTGCCGCTGCTCAATCCTATGCTGCCAACGCGTACAGCTACTTGAGCTTAACCACCGCCGCAAGGCCCCGATACACCACCTGGTTCGGTGCTTACACTAGTACTCGTCGCAACACCGTCTTCTCCCACTTCAGCTCTATCAACGGGAACACCTTCTCTTCGTACACCTACGACTGCACTTGCACCGAATCTGGCACTTATGCTTACGTCTACCCCGACACGTACGTATACTTCTGTGTGCTTGTGGTCGCTTCATTTCACTAACATTGATATAATACTGTAGTTTCGGTCGTGTCTACCTCTGCGGCGCTTTCTGGAATGCTCCTCTCACTGGCACTGACTCCAAGGTACGGGTGCTCAGTGAAATATTGATACATTCCAATGATGCTGACTCCTTTCCCTCTCTTTTTCTGTACCCGCGAATAGGCTGGAACTCTCATCCACGAGTCCTCCCACTTCACCGCTAACGGTGGAACCGACGACCACGTCTACGGCCAAACCGGTGCCAAGAACTTGGCTATCAGCAACCCCAATAACGCTATCGACAACGCTGATAACCACGAGTACTTCGCCGAGAACACCCCCGCCCTCTCTTAAGGTGCCTTCGGTTTTTGGATACCCCCCTTTATTTGGATATTTGGATCGATTGTCGAAAAAATTGGGAGGACTGGGTGATATTGGATTGAATCGGCCCAAATGTAAATAATAGGATGTACTTCTAGTGTACGACCGTAGAAACCACTGGAGCGAATCGAGGAATTTTTCTGAGGATATTCATTCGTGTTTGTGATTCAGATTGGCTTTTTACTACGACCTTCTCTTGGGATAACGCTATACATACACGATTTTGCGATGATCTAGCCCGACGAGGGACCCATTTCACCTGAAATGGAGGAGAGAGTAGTCTAGTGTGGTTCACTCAGTTGAACCCACCAAGTTCGACTTCCTGATAGAGCCGTGAAGAGAGTCGTAACACATGTCTCTGTTAGTATATCGGTTAGTACACGCGCCTGTCACGCGCGAAAGCTGGGTTCGACTCCCAGACAGAGAGTTACTTTTTCACTCATGATCGTGGCACCTCGGAGAACGCTTCATCGATGTTCCACGCAGTGTTTTTTTTGGTTGTCTTCTTTTTTGTCTTTTGATTTTTCTGCTTCTTGATTTCAATCGCTGTTTGTCCGGTCACCTGTAGAGATATGCGCCCCACATAGCCCAGCTGCTATGACTGTTACTTCTCCACATTCGTCTCAGCTTTTTGGTCGCAGGTGGACGCACTCTGAGCATGAAGATCATCGCTTCATCACCGTGGGCGGTACAAACGCCAAACGCCATGATCGGCGTTGAGAAGGACGAGCCTCGAGGACGGCAATTAGGCAGAGTAATTCAAAGCCACGCAGAGAAGCCTGGTCTGTGGCAGGACCGAAAGATGGTGGTGCGGTACTTGCACTCACATCAGGTACATTGCGCCGAGTGCCAGGCATACCAAGAATGCTTCCTGCAGAAATATTTTCGTTGTCTGCGTCGAGGTTTGTCATTGAGCTTAGTGTTGACTCGGACGACATACGTGAGCATTGCCTGTTTTCAGCCTGGACCGCGTATAAGATGAACCTGGATGTGTAGTCGAAGAGCGAGTCATCGCAAGCTTATCGAGCAAAGTCCGATGCACTGACGGACAGAAGGATAATTGCTCGTACGTGAAGAGTGACCCCGGTGCAAGTTCAATGAATTGCGTGAACCCATAAGGCGTGGTCCAGGTAGGAAGCGGAATTGAAGAAGGCTCGATCCACGGTCGGCGAACGGAAGCTTCTTGCACTTTGTATATGGCCAGACAAGATTCCCCATTCACTATCGAGGATATGATATCATAACCTTTGAGTCAGTCTTCTAGACTCTAGAGAGCCAGCCGGGTGTTTTGGTGATATGAAGCAGGGCTCGGCGCCATGAATATGTGGAGACCTTCTTCCCCTGCCCCAGAAGGCATGCTACTGGGCTCCGTGGAGGCCGCAGCGAGGTGCCTGCGAAGTGGGTGCGATGGTGAGTGGACAGAATCAGGCTCTTTGGGCCTCCTTAACCGTGTAAGTAATTGTGGTCGAGATCCGTGCGTAGTCCGGAAATTGTTGCTGCGGGATAGTCGACTCGATACTTGATAAAGGGTCCATTGTGACGACAACCTTGAAGGTTTGACTTCGGATGTTAGCACTCGGTTACTACGCCTGACGCGTTGTTTGGCAAGTTCGCGAAATACAAACACTTGGGATTGTTGAAGCCATGCGGCAACTCCACCTCTCTCTTATCCCAAGTCTTCTCAGTCGCTCTCACGCAAAAAGACCTCGAAAACCTCCAAGGAGTTCGCGAAAAAAACCTGGCTGGCGAAGAGGGCCGGGAGGAGACGCGGCTATATCACTGATGGCGACGTCGAACAACAACCATGCGTCCAGCTCGCAGCTAAGGAGTGGCACCACTGGCCGCGAAGCATGAAATATTCCTCTTGTCACTTCCCGATTTTTCGCGTCCGCGAAGTCGTCAGGGCCGTTTTATTGCTTCGCGCCCACCACCGGACTGGTCCGACAGGATAGGACTCCGGATCCACTGGGAGCGGTGTTGCACACACAACGCGTTCAAGTAAAACCACTTACGCTGACAATCGTAAACTTTGAAAGGCTCATATCCGTGCGTCGTATCCGAGTTTCATAAATGGGGGTCGTACATGTCATGTCCTCGGGGCACAGCTCGTGTTCCTGGTGACCTATGTTCGGCATCAACATCAGCCCTCTCGTGGTGAGATGACCCTTACTTTGCAGCCAGGAACACTCGCCATCCACCCTCAAGCCCGATTCTACCGCTTTTCCCGTTGCCCAGCGCAGTGCCGCCACGATCAGGAGCCCGGAATCGTGTATGGCTTACAGTGCCGCAACTCCACTACTAGGATGCGATCACCATCACCACATCGATGGATGGGCATTGGACGGACGACGAATGAATGAACGAAGGTTTGGAAGAACACGACCCACCTACCACCCTCTTCGTGATCCTGCAACGTCTTCATGTAAGTTGCTGGGTGCACACGGGATTTCCTTGGAGATGCTTAGGAGGCTCCATCGCACCATGCGATAAGAACGTGCCGGTTGTTCTTTGTTTCCGCCCAAAACCACAAGTCTAGGAGTGACTTTCGCCGCTCGGGCTTAGGGGGAACCCAAGGATAACAGCCTAGTATGTGGATGTATATGTACCACTGCGGACTGAGAATCATCGGAAGAACTGTGAAAAGGGTGGCGTACTGTCAAAGGAATCATCTTTAGTCTTTCAATGTCACCAAAACGCTTCATTCCTTTTCGTCTTTCTTTCACCTTCTTCGTATCCACTGTCAAAATCGCTCGGTGCTGATCAGACGATGGTGTGAAACGAGAAGCAATCGAGAAGCTTCGAGCACCGAGGCTTAAAGTTTTGAAGATTTGAATGGTAAGACCCTTGTGTGCCATTTACGAAACTGTTTCGATGCTCGCTCGTGGTGTTGGCGCGGCAGGGCGCGGCTGTCGATTTTTCTTGCTGTTCAAGCCGGGTGGTCACACGGGATGACCCACAGGTTTTTACTGGAGCTATTGTTGTGTGCATTGTGTGTGCATTGACACTTCCTATGTCTACTGTATTCAATCCAACTGCACAAAGCACAATAGTCTTTCAAATGCGTTCCAAAGCAATCCTTTTGTACTTCCCGTTATGCAGTTAATATTTGTTGACAAAAGGTGGACAGGGTCATCACTGGGAGCCGTTGGTATGGACGGCATCCGTGATTTTCAAGCTTAAGGAACCAATTCAATCGGCCAACCCCATTTACAAAGCGGGTTCAAAAAATCTCGGCTTGGAAGCTGGAGCAAGAATGGGGAGACGATGAGAGAGCAGCTTCTGCTATCGCATTGACCCCACTCTAATTTCAGAGACACCCCAACATGATGCAGGAGACTCGAAGGCTTCTGACAAGCTCAGAAGATGATGGGGGCTGGTGTTGTCTGCAGCTCGTATGTAAACACCCGATGTAACATGTAACGACTTCCACAACAGGCATCGGACCGCACTCTAATTTATCCGAGTTGGAGGCTCGCTTAGCCCACATTCGCAAATGTATTTAGCGCCATCTTGTCGTACGTATTAAATGAATGCCGAAGAGGAGCCCTGAGGGGCTCATTCAGTTTCTTTAAAAGAAAGGACAACCGTTTTCGGGTCTTCGTTGCCACAAACGCCCTCCCCCTGCGACAGCTTTAATAGCTCTCCCCAACCCAGTCATCCCGGCTGCCAGCACCGCCGTGACGCTCTGGACCACCCCCGGATCCAAGGTTGCCCCATCTCCGGAACTCCTCTCTCCCTGTTTCCCTATATAACATTCGCTGGCAGTTTGTCAAGACATACGGAATTTTATCCACCCCTCAACGCCCTCTTCCGCAGCAGTTAGCAGCAAAGATGTTCACTACCCTTCCGACACCACCTACTGTAATGGTACCTCTATCCACCGAAAAGCTGCACCAAATCATGCGATGGCGCATGAACGTCGCCCAGACATCTTCACCATACGACCTCTACGCGCTGTCAATAGAACCCCTATTGGACCCCCTAGAAGGATTCCGCTCTCCAGACTACTTTGGCTTTCCCGGTTGTTCACAAGGGTTTGGCGGCAATGGCTTCCAGCACCACCACCCTACCGACATGATGGACGGGTTCGACATGGACAGACACACGTTTATTTTTGAAGGGAATAATAACGAGATCCAGAGTCTTCCACATCCTGGAAGCAATCCTCTCGTGAGTATTCTTTTCCCTTTTCCTGTTTAGCGCGCTTGCCACCCCCACCCCCGAATCGGATTTGGTCAAAAACCTCTTTTCTCTTTTTCCGACTTGTGGAATTTGGGGCTGACCCACTGTTTCCTCCTGCCCTTTCCCTCGTGTGCCGCCTTTTCGCAATTCGACCAATTGCATTTGGTCGTGTGGATCCATTCGATAATTCGATTGATGGATTTGGGTTGTTTCGACCTATCACACAACAACATGTACAGATGACGACGGACCTTGAGCTCCTCCACGAAGAATACCTTCGGGTATTGGACGTCTGGAACAAGTTTGAGTTGGAGAAGTGGCAAGCGGAGAAGATGCTCCGAGGCGCAGCGACTCCCGATAACGTACAACGCGTCTTCGCAGCCGATCATGCCGTCGAATCCGCAAGTGCTGCTGCGCGTTATATCGAAACGTACGCCAAGATGCACGGGATTCGGTATAATTTTGAAGGGCTTTTCTTCAAGTATTACCAGTCGCCAGCGGATGTGTTTGGGTTGTATGCTCAGGCTAACAGTGCGAGCCCCACTACTACACCGACGACCCCGACGTCGACAACGGCGATAGGGACCCCTCCTTGCGCAGTCAAGGGAATTAACGTCACGCCACCACAACTAAATTCGGCGTGGAATTCGTCGTTCAACACACCACCACCACAGTTTCGCCTTTCGAATAGTTTCGGATACAACCTTCCACATGGCCAGGTGCAGCAGAACATGCCCTTCACGGCCTGCGTGCCAGAATGGACCATCTTGCCAGCACCGGTGCCTTCGCGCATGATCGAGGTATAGGTTCTGGCTTGGTTGGCTGTTAGGACCCTGTTGTTATTCTTATCTTACCTTATGCTCCTTGCTTTCGAACGCGTTTTTAATCTTGTTGTTTCTTCTCTTCATGTTGTTCATCCATTCCCCCACATCTGCATATACCGTCATCGTCTTCTTCATTCAACCATCATGCATTTCGTTTTTTGTCTTGTTCGGGTTTAGGACACGCACTATAGTCGTTGTTGATTCATTCATCATAGCAACCACCTCATTTCAAGAGGTTGTACCATAGATAGATAAAAGCTGGCATTCGCATTCATTATACAAATTAATCTTAATTCATTCATTGTATGAGTTGGGGGGTAACATGTCGATAACGATGGATATACACACAAGCGACAGGTGTATACAATGAATGAGCTCGAGTATCATCTCCAATGCCAACCATTCATTAGATCCTTGTTGTCCATCGCTACACTTCTAAGCCAACGCCTAACCACCAAACGAGATGACATCCATCCGGAAGCCCGAAACTATCCCGTATCCTTAGTAAGGAGCGGCAGCAGCTTGGCACTAAATTAGAGAGAGGGTCGTCAGCACGGGTACGGAACGGCATGGAACCGACGAAGATTACTCACAGCCTTGAGCTGGTCAAGATACCATTGGCAAGAAGGAAGATCCGCCTTCTCCAAGCATTTTGTAAAGTCTGCAAAAGCTCCGTAAGCAAACCGGCACAACTCTTCCCTGGTGACGTGGGGCTCGGCAATGGCAATTGGACTCACCCTTGGCCTGAACTTCACATTGGATTCCGGAGGACTGTTGGTGCTGTACGGGGGGAGCAGCAGCGGGTGCCTCCGAGGCGGCTGCAGCATGTCCACCACCTCCACCAAAGAGCATACTCGAGATTCCGTGCCCGATGACCGAACCAGCAGCGACGGAACCAGCGGTTGCTGCCATGGAGGCGAGCATACCTGGCTGTTGAGGTTGTGCTTGGTGTTGAACGGCTGCTGGGGGTGCTGGGGCGTGGTGAGCGGCACCGTAGCCAGCTGGCGCAGCGGCAGTGTGTGCACTCCGGGTTTGGGCAGGTGCTGGGGCAGCCCGGGGAGCAGCAGAAGAGCGACCACGAGATTGACGCTAAGCCATAGAGTCAGTACAATTCTTTCCTGAGGAAATGACAAGAAACGTACAGCCATTATAAGGAAGAAATTAGAGAAAAGACGAAGTAGATGATGGACGTTGGGGTTTAAGAAGCGAACGCCCGGAACCTAGGGAAATTTCTGGCAAGGGTGGCTGTGCCTCCTCCAGGCGCCAATCCGTTTGCGTGGATTGCCGGCGAGGCAAAACAGGCACAAACAGCGAGGTCCCGTCTCCGAATTCTTTCAGCACCAATTGCCTCGTCAATTTACTCGTTTATGCCCTCTCGGCCGTAACTCTGTCTGGAGCTCGAATAATGGCCATGAGCGTGTCGAGGGCGTGTGGGCTGAGGCTGCGGCTGTCAACGACGGGTGCACCAGCGAGTGCTGCCCAGAGTTGGCGTGTCGCGTCACGGTCATACGCGACGGAGAGCGCTGTAATCTCGAAACGAAGAGGAGGAGCACCGTCAGCAAAGGTTACCCACAAGTCGACGAATGTATCCTCAGCAGCTCCGAAGAAGGTTTCGGTCAAGGTCGAGGAACGGGCCGCAGGACACGCAGGCAGAGACGCTGCCGTTGCAGACCTCAGAGCCCTTCCGGGAAGCTCCAAGCCGACGAAGAGGGCAGAAGAAGCGAAGCAAGTTGCGAAAGCACCTTCTCCGCAGGCAGCTCCACCGAAGAAGCTGTCAGTAGAAGAACAGCAGCTGCAGGAGCTCGAGGCTATTGAATACTTCAAGAAAGTTATGACATCTGCGGACCCGTTCGGTCAACCAATAGCATCTTCGTTAGGTGCGGAAAGTGATCGTCTAGTACTTCCATTGCTTACGTTCCACCTTGAAGAAAGATGTGATGCTGCCTCGTCCTGCCGGTCTGACCACAATCTCCCATTATGGCTCGGTCAAGGAATGGTGGAACCAACGTTTAGGAAACCTCCTTAACAGCGCGAAAAACATGATGAGGTATAGCACTCTTTCATATTCCGTTAGACTCCAACTCACCCCACCTCCGCCTTATGATAGCATGCTTTACCTTGCAGGGGATAACGCAATCCCCGGAGTCAACTTGGGCCGAGTACCTTGGTACAAGTCATTTGGCTGGATCTTCAAAGCATGGAAAGTCAAATCCACAAAAGACAACACTTGGATAGCACCACTGCGCCAGATCGCTCTCGACACATATCGAGACTTGAACCAAATGGTAGCCAGGTACGTACCTCCTCCGTTATCCTCTCCGGCCCGCTATCGTTCCAGCTGACACCCTGGATTCATTAAACAGGGGAAATGTGAAAGGCATAAAGACCTTGACAGCTGCCGAGTACCAAGCAGAACTGCTCCGTCGGGCGAAAAAGCAGCCATCGAATCTTACGTTCAAGTGGAATCTAGAGGGTATCGTTTCGCCAATCCAGATCGTGTCGCTGCGTGTGGCCCAGTACCATATGGGCAAAGAGGACCCCAAGTTCGGGAGCAGGTATCTTGTCCATGCGCTCGTGAAATTGGACACTGAGCAGGTGAGATTTTCGCCACCCACTTATCAATCTCACAGTGCTAATGGAGGAATTTTTTAGTCGCTCGAGTGTTATGGACCCAGAGGCGAGCCTCTGCACGAGGTTCCACCTGAGGCTGTCAAGCGTCCCAATGGAACGATTGCAGCTAAACCAAAGCGAGTGACCGAATACCTGGTCCTAGAGAAACGACTATGGTATGACGCTCCGTGGGTTTTCAGGGAACAGAAATGGGATATCCCTCAACGCAAGTAAGGCCAAAGACTTCCATCCATCCAATCTTGCACTGCAAAAGTATTTCCTCCGGTGTCCTCGCATATATGGTTGCACAAAGATCTAGGGTACATTCCGTATCTCGCTGGCTGTCTGTCGTCTAGTGGGTGTGAATCTCATGTTATGCTCTCGCATACTTATTTGATTGAGTTCGTTCATTCACCTTTGAGCGCTCTTTGCACAGTGTACAGTACCCGACACCGGGATCTGCACTGGTACTCGGTAATTATGGCCCCATGTTTCTCTTCATGTTTCTCTTCCTGCTCGCCGCTCGGTCCTATCTTAACCCCCATGATGTGAGTACATACTTGGTACATACTAGTCGTCAATTGACTTCTATTAGGGTGACCAGGAATGACGATATTCTCCACGGTTTCGCCGCCTCTACAGCTAGGAGCTCCTCAGCGCTCATTCCGAGTCCGTCAGCTGCTTTATCTAATGGCTATCCTCTCAGAGTACAACAATAAACACCACAGCATCCCGTTCACGATATCCTCCATCGAGATAGATCTTCTCATGGCCACCGTCAGTCAGTCACCCTTGTTACTTGTCAATGTCAAAAGGTGTCCTCTGACAGCTGACAATGACGCAAGCGATCATTAAAGGGCTTGAACCCCGACCGGGCACATGGACGATGAGAAGACTGGAAACGAAACGAAAGAAGTGTATGTCCAGCGACTCTTTCCTGTGGAAGCTCTTTCTCCTTGTCGGATGAGAAGAAGAAGTCGTCAAGCAGCTTGGTCGATCCATCATCTCTCGGCTAGGTTCGTTCTCCCTCGCTGTCAGAGAATTCATTATCGCTGTACAACACCTGAGCACTGCTGCTGGGTTAGTGCGCTCGCCAGGTGTTCTTGGGGCCCTTGTGCCTGTCGGGTGCGTACTTGTGTTGGGTCCTTGTACCTCGGGGGTGTCTAGTATGCCATGGCGGAACCAGGTCGGGCGCGGACGAGCCGATGGGAATTAGCGGCCAGTGGACTTGGATCCGTGGTGTAGTGGGCACGGCACTTGGCTGAAGGGAGTTCAGGGCTGGTACACCCCGTGAAGAATGTTTGGGAGTGCCTTTTTTGCCTGTCATGGCCGATCTCTGGCATCATTTGTTTTCCTTCCCTCAGCTGGCTGTCTGTGCGACAATCAGCCAGCCAGCCAGGGACAGTTTTTTTGGACTAGACCATTTGGATCCTCTACATCGTGGTTGGCTTGACCCTCTCTCGCTCCGACTCGCATTATGCTGTATCGCTATCGATACGAATGGGTCACATGGAGGTTTGGACACACCATGGGTATGCCAAACTGCTACCCACGATGATATCCATGTCGCGCGGGCTGAACTCAATTTTCTTGTCTATGCCTTCTTCCAATAGCGCGTTATGCTGTATGGCTATCGATACGGATGGATCACATGGAGCTTTGGATACACCATGGGCATGTCAAACTGTTACTCACGATGATACTCATGTCGGGCTGAACTCAAATTTCTTCTTGTCTTTTCCTTGTTCGAATAGATCGGTCTCCGAGACGCTGACCAGACGGATTTCGATTGCGCACCTCCACGGCCTTGGTATGTAATAGAGAAAAGATTGGGTTTTTTTCATTTCTCCATTCTTGAAAGGTCGCGGTGTTGACTTTTTTGCGTTTACTCAGAGAGATTAGATTCGAGCTGTGAATTTGGCACTAAGCTTTCTTTAGGTTTCCGACATCAGCTGGGGGCAGAGCCTCGCCGCGGCTCGTGCCAGCTCCACCATCAGCGCTAGCTTTAATCCGAAAGAAAACCGCCCAGAAAATGGAGCGATGGATATGTATTGTTTTCTAGGTGTGTGAGAAGAGAAATATAGAAAGAAAGAGACCCTTGACGCCCAAAGATAGGCCTCTTTTTCAATGCTACCATGATCTCGGGCGGCTCCATTCGGTCGGTCGACGGTCAGGCGTACGCCCAGTCCAGGCCTACCTACCCACCCGTTCGCTACTTTTTTGCCAAATCCAAGAGAAAGCGTCAAGTCAGTCAGTCAGTCGATTTGATCACACTCACTGCTTTGAGATGACAGATAGATGGATGCGTTGGAAGCATATGATCAAAACCATGAGCGCAGTCGAGATTTACGATTGCTTTGCACTCTCCAAAAGAAAGAAAAAAACCTCCATTGAGTTGACTCGGCCCGGTTACTAGATCCCTGGGTGAAGGTATACGTTACTCACTTGATTTATCTATACGAAACGTTTCATGAGGTGTGTTACCGTGCCCGTGCCCGACGCGAGCAGGTCGCAAGACCGACTCGGAGGCTTGAGGAGATAGCTATGAGTACTAGTACAAATGGAAAGCTCGAAAAAATTCCAATATCCCGAGGACTCTGGAACACATTCCCGTGACCAAACTGGCACTCACTACCTGCGCTTTTCCCCAAGTTGCACCGAATAAATGTAGGTTTGATGGATCAGTACCACGATGGCAAACGCCAAGGCACCACCGGGCCTGACCCGCTCCGCTAATTGAATTCATTATGCAGGAGGGGTGCGTACTCGCTGACTTGGATATATCGAGCTTATGTGCTTGTCGGGACAAGTGGACGACCCAGACCCACCCTTACGAAGGAATGGGGGCGAGACGGGCGTCCAAGACAGAGACCGTTCATCCATAAAGGGCTCTGGATCGAAAGAAAGACAATCATCCATCCGTATCTTGCACAATGCATATGGTTTGGGAATTAGTTTGCGTCAGGATATCAAGTCAAGGACACAAGACCCCAAGAAAGTAAGTACATAGATATGATACGATATGATAGTGTCCACCCTGCCAACTCTCCGCTGGATGGGTTCTGTGCGGCCCCAACATTCGTACTGGTACCTGAGGTACTACCCCCGCGCGGCTGGGCAGCTTGGTTCCCTCAACTTGACTTACCTCTTATGCACTAAATATTCCCGCCGTGTACGGAACGGCGACAGAAAAACAAGTCAAATATGTTTTCCCATCCGTCGATCTCGTCCATTCCAGAAACGATGATGACAGTATGGACGGAAAACAGGAAAGAAAGATCTGAGGTGAAGAAAGAATAAGGAGAACAGATGATGTCAGGGTCCTCTGGTGGTGGTGGTGGTGTTGGTGGTGACGACAACTGACACACGACAGAGAGAGTGAAAGAGATAAGATCCGCCCTGTGGGGTATCTATTGTGAATTAAAAGGAGAACGAGTGTGTACAGCAATGGGTTGCCTATGATACAAGTAAAACAGATAAGAATGCGAAATAAATAAGGACGAAAAATGTATGCCATAATTGCGGGGATAATAAGCAAAATGGAAAGGGGGAGAATAAATAATGGAGGACTGAGGAGCGGAGAGAAAGGTAGAAACGAAGAGAGGAAGGAAAAACGGAGGTAAGGGAAGAGGAAAGGCGAAGAGGAGCGAATGGGAGAAGGAATATGGAGGTCGAAACAAGAGGTCGAAACGAACTCGGGAGACCATACCAATACATACACGCAGGAAATAGAATTGAAATCGAAGAAGAAAAGAAAGGCGGGCGATCCGAGGTCGTCGAAATCGCAAATATGAATAGCTTGATGATTTTATGTGGGCGCCTGCCTGGAGATATACCCAGCAATCTTTCAGGGGACATCAATGGCGTCTAAAGCGCGCTGAAAATAGCTAGACGAAGGCGATAGGCTCGATCAATCAGTGGCAAATTGATTATTAGTGGTTTCACGTACGGGGAGAGGGGACAAACAAACGAGGCTCCGGATTCACGAAGATGATGTCCGACGGGGAAGGAGGTCCACTACTCGAGTGGCCTTCACCTGCCGGCCATTCTTCCCGAAGTACCGTTCAGTTTCAAACGACCAGTGTAACGAACCCACTATCCAATTAGCGAGCCCGTCGATATAGATAGCCAGGTCGGCGTCGATTTTAGGTCCCCATGAAGGAAGGTACGCCTGCTCCTCGATGAATCGATCAATTGATTGCTTGCACATATCACCGACGAAGTCGACGGCAGACTGAAGGTCCATTCCTTCTTGCATCATAACGACAGGAATCATGTTGTGCGTATCGCCCTTGGATTGCTCGACGTTGTACGAAAAGATATCCTGAAACGAAGAGATGACTGTCAGGGATCGTGTACAAGGGATCGGCGGAAACCACACGGCATACTCACGTTTGACCAAGTCACAAGGTCATTGGCTGCCTCGCCTAGATTACGGACGATTGGGTGGTCCATAACTTCGTCCGGGATATCCAAGTTGTTGGCGTCTAGATCAAGTCAGGTTAGATCAACATGACATAACGAGCAACCTTGGAGGAAATGAAAGTAGATCTTACATTCTATCAACGCCCAGCATGGCTTGCAGCCAGATGTGTCTCTTCGAAGGGCGATGTAGGATTCCAAGTCTGGAACGACACCCGCAGCGCGATCAAGCGCTTGCTGTGTGACACTTTGGAAGAAAAAGTCGAATGTTTCGATGAACCGTTGTTGAGATCCGGGGGACGCGGTAGTCATCATCCGTCTGAAGTAACTGGACGGGACAGGGAAGTCAGCGACGAGTAACCGCAAGTCATCAGGAGGACTCACTCTCGAGTCATTTTCGCAATCCGTTCAGGAGAGTAACTGCGCGGATGATAGAGACTGTTGAGCACCACGTTGGCCACAGAGCGGGTACCTCGGTTATCCATGTCGTCCGAGAGGTTATCGAGATGGAAGAGATATGTAAGGAAATCGTTGCAGAGACGAAGCTGAGGATACGCCGCATCGGGGTAGCACATAGCGGTCAGGGGGCCAGCCTTGAGTCCATGGTATTTGTCCCGTGCGCGGCCAGTGAGGTTATCACCTTTGAACAACCACCGCTTGGTCTCGCCGGTAATCCGTCTCTTGTGGCGATTGCAGCGAAGAGGGAAGTTGCAGTGAGACACAAGGTCAGGGAGGATAAACTTTCTGGGTTGGGGGTGCATATCCGGCGTCGAGCTGGTAACGATGGCGGGAGACATATCCAGAGTCACGGACGATGGGTACGGGGATGGGAAACAAACGACGAGAGGAGCCTGAGCCTGAAGAAACCGACAGAAGACAGCAGTGGATTTATATCCAGCGGATAACTGATCGGTCTGTTTCCAATTTAGAAACCTCATAACCTCGCTAGGCCCGATTCGCCTTGTCGGCTGCGTTCCAAAACAAACTTTCAAACTTCGCCTTCCTGAATCTGGCCGGAGGTGAATTTCAAGATCGATGGGGTTGAAGTAATCACATACCGCTATCCGTATTCTGTTCGGTCAAAAATACACAATTGGCCCCCGATCCGAAACCCTTATCGGAGGTTCAAGGGACGATGCCATATCGGATGTAGCTCAAAATTAGACAGGGAATGAGTGGGCAATCGCACGATGGAATTATGAACCTCTATGCGCATGAGGCGCATGACAACATCCTGTCGGAGTGAGATCTCGGAGGTCCAAACACTCCTGGAAACGTGCTAGAAGGCTATCAGCCGGCAAACTTTCAACATCAGGCTGCAGGTACATACCTAGATCTCTCGTCCCTGGTTCCGCCTTAAGGTGGGCTTGGAGCTGCTAGGCGACCGCCACCTGTGAGAGAAAGCAGGTTATGGCAGCCATACCTCTACTGTTCCGATTCAAGGAAGCAGGTGCCCCATTTGTAATCAAGGCACACTGCGGACAGCATCATTGAAGATGCAAGAAGTCGTCTTCTTGGGCCTTGGGTGGTGCGTACCTTGTTGTGAAGAACAGATCAGTGAAGACGATGGGGAAGGGTGTCAAGACAATTCATATTGCAGCTCCGAAAGTCAGTACAGCGTGAGAGTCAGGGTATTCTGGGGCCGAGAGTCGCATTAACTGCGTTTCGTCCCCAGTGGCAGAAGATGCCCAACGTGCGACTGCAGCAAGCCCCACAGGTTTGATGGTCTCAAACCTGGCAGAAACAATGGAAGGGACGGAAACGAAGGGCATCTGTCAGGTTCAATGTATTGGAGCGGGTCAGTCGTTGAACACGAAGAGATGCTGACCTTTGACGGCACCGCGCAAACGAGTACACTTGCTATCGGATATTGGGTGGTCCTCATTTTCGGCTTGGAACGTGGAGGTTGGTCTAGCGCTCTACTAATGGGAGGCCGCGCCCATCGCTCATGCCGAACTGTTGACAGGCAGTGAAATAGGCAAGAGGTGAGCAGAAGGTCCACAAGGGCCGCCTCTTTGGACGACGTGATTCCACGATAGTCTCGCTGCTCGGCCCCCTTGCACTAGACAATAGCTACACTGTGGTTTGCCTCGGAGGATGGGAATTAGACGCTTAGATACTCCTCGGTCGAGACTCATTCAGCAGCAGCTGGGAGCGAAGAATGGCAGATATTAGTACAGATTCTAGAGCCTAGACTGCATTGAGCCAACTGAGCACTGCGAATAAGAGATAATCTTACCAGTCCTTCGCAAACTTCAAAGTTCAGGTGAAGCCCTCATCCAACACCGCCACCGGCAACTCAATCGCGTATGCACCGGGTTCAAGTCGAGGCTGTTGGCAGACAGAGACAAACAAGGACTTCGTTTCCCAATTAGTGCATGTGAGTCCCTATAAACCACCTTCCACATCGTTTGGTATCTCTCCCGTCCGTTCTCCATGCTCTAATCCTCAATATTTAACCCAGGGAACTGCACAGATCTTCTAGATGGCAGACACTCCCAGGGCCTCAGCGCCAATCCGGACGTTTGGGCTGCAAGACAGCCAGGGAGAGGAACAGCACCAGAATACCCCATCGGCACTGCGACGGGTTCTCAGTAGATTGTCGTTTTCCAGCTCAAAGCGTCGGCTCAGCTTCTTTGGAGGAGATGGAAACGAGGCGCACTCAGAACAGCCTCCTATACCTTCCATGGCACCCGGAGAGCCTGACGCAACACCGCTCCCAAAGCTCTCCATGGTTGTGCTATCAATTGTATGTGTATTTGCTCTACGCCTTCATCGAAAGCTAATGTTCAAACGAAAGACGATGCTTGGAGAATTCCTGTCGGCGAACGTATCCACCCCATTCTTGCTCTTCATGGTGAAAGGTTCGCACAGGCTGTTGTCCGCAGCGGAACGAAATTAAAACGTCATCATGATTCAGGGTTTGGCGAACTGTCGGACGATGCAGAGGTGGCTCTATGGACTGGAATTATTGGTATGGCTTTCAGCTAAATGCGGGAGCAAATAAGACTCATAAAAATTCAGTTTCCACCTTCTTTTTGACACAATTCGTGACATCGTTGCTCTGGGTAGGAATTCGCTCTCGAATAGCCATTGGTCCACCCCTAACCGATCCTTTGTTATCAGGCGACTGTCGCCGAGAAGCATGGGAGGCGCGCAGTTTTGGTGGTTTCACTACTTGGGACGGCGCTGACTTGCTTGATCTTCGGGACGGCTACTTCTTTGAAGCAAGCTATCTGCATCAGGCTGTTACAGGGTGTCTTCGCTGGTTCTGTTGGCGTGGCCAGGGGCTCCGTTGCATTCATTACTGATCCCAGTAACGAAGGAAGAGCGTATGCAATTCTAGGGTGCGTACCTTGTCCATTGTACCGGTGCTTTTACGAACTTATAATCATAGTTTCTGCTGGGGGTTCGGAGGTGTAGCTGGAGCAATTGTCGGTGGATCTTGTGCGTCAAACCACGGACTTATACACTTCCGTCAAACTGATTTTTTCCAGTCGAACGACCGGCTGACAAGTGGCCCGAAGTGTTCAAGGACATTGCGATCTTCAATACCTATCCCTACCTCCTTCCATGTGCCATTGCGTCCGCGATCATGCTATCAGGTATGAAGATGGCTACCTCTTCTCTTCTTCTGTGTTATCTCATTATTTATAGGTAGTATTCTTGCCTGCTTCCTCGGCCCTGATGGTGGGCCACGGGAAGGCGCAATCCAACTCGGACCAGAGAAAGACGATCTTCACCCTACCATCCTGGAGGAAGAGTCCGCCGCTCTAGAGTCTCCCTTTGAGGAGGAAGAATCGACAGGCCTCTCCAATTTGACACGAAAGATATCCCGAAGATTTTCAAATATCTTTGCCAAACGCGTCCCCGACGCCCATACTGCGGGCCAGAATATTGCTTCAACAAGCGTCTCCGTTCCGCTCAACTCTCCACCTACAGGTGCCGACAGGATACGGTCGTTCTCCAGAACTAGTCGGGCGAACGGGTCTGCCTATGGCTACTCTGGTGCCTATAGGCATCGTCTCGCCAGCAATCCTACTTTAGGGGCCTTCCGTCGAGGAAGTCTGGCCAGCACTATGCGACGCCGACGTGGAAGCAATCTCGACGCCGTACGAGACTCAAATGAAGGCACCGATCTCAATTTCGCCCAACGATTATTGATGGCCAACGAAAATGCTGTCACCAACATTGCTGACTTGTGGGTGGCATCAGCTATCAACGTCGATAACGAGGATGTCTTTGAAAGTGATGATGAAGATGGTTTGGAAGGTGGAAATGAACTTCTGGAAGGGGAAGGAGTCGGTGCCGGGTCGTCCACTCTCAGCCCACCGTACCTGGGGCACCGACCGAGCACGACCTCCTTTGGTGCCCGACGTCCTTCACATCGGCATCCATCTGTTTCATTCCCCGCTCATCTACAGTCACCGCGACGCCCGTCTATTGTGCCAAGCATCTTCTCTCATTCGGGCGTGAGGACGCCTCCGGCTATACTAGAAGCGCAGAAACTTTTGTCTGGGGAGGGTGATGAACATCTAGGCACTATCGCTGAATCTGGACAGGCCTCACAGGCCGACGCTGAATCGCTGCGGGAGCCTCCATCTCTTTCATCCCAGATACCCACACTCATTATCGTGCAATACGGAGTGATGGCTCTTCATACGACAACTCACGACCAGATATTCATGTCTTACCTCGTCTCGTAAGTCTTCTTTGCTTCTTTGACACTGCTCGCAGAATTTCTGAATCCATTGGTAGGGATTACGAATCTGGAGGGTTGAACTTGAACGCTGGGCACTTTGCGCAACTAAGTCGGTCGGGTTCATGTCGTGCTCGTATACTTCCCTGACAAGACTCCTTTCTCCTTCTAGTTGCCCTCATGTGTTTCGTCCAGATCGCATACCAATTCTATCTCTATCCGTAAGTTGCTCTTTCAAACATACTTCTGCCGAAGCTTTTGTGATGAATAGCTGACCCTTGGCTTTAGAAATATGGGGTACGCAGCACCATCTTTCGTCACCCATGGACCCTGTCGCTGAATCTAACTTGCTTTCTATATTGCTACCACCACCAGACCACCGCGTGGACGCTTTTCACATTTAGCAATGTTCCGCATTGGCACCATTTTGTTCATCCCGTCATACCTTACCGTCGTGCTGTACAGGCCGTTGGCCAGCCCTGAAGATGGCGGAAACTTGCTTCTCATGATAGGTAAGGTCGTCCTTATGCGGTTATTTCCCCTTCCGCTCCTTCTTCGATTGTCATAAACTGAATAACTGACTAACTGGTTGTGCGTGCTCCCCTCCTCCTTTTCCTCCGGCGGGATTATAGCGCTTGTTATTAGCACGTAAGTCTGCTCGCCTTGTTTTCTTTGGTTTGTGATTGCCAACTAATCGCCTCTCAATTACCACCGCTCCGCTCTTCTACGATTGGGATTTTTAGGGCTATACGGTATGCGGGTATCGTGTTTGGATATACTGCGATATCCATTTTATTGAACTACAGTAAGCGCTTGTTTTTTTCTCTTTTGGTTATCGGTGATCCTCCGTCATCTGACTCTTTTCGTTTCTTCAACCCCAACCCACTAACTCTAAATCGGTTTCGCGTCATATTAGTGACTCCGCCGGCCGCTGTCGGTTACGCCAACGGTATTGCCCAGAGTATAGTTAGCCTTGCTCGATGTGTGGGTCCCGTTATCGGAGGTTATGTGAGTTAGACGACTTGTCTCTTATGTCTGGCGTCTTTGCTGATTGGTTGGTGTGTTTATCTTCTCTGCCTTTACGGCACCGAATAGCTCTGGTCTGCGAGCGTACAAGATCACCCCTCTGGATACTACTTGGGCTTCGTCGTGTGCGCTGCGGTGTGCGCGTTAACTGTTGCGCAGAGCTTCCTCATTCGGTGATGTACTAGTGGCCTGCCTGTATACCTGCTACATCCACATCCTTTCTCCCGTTTTACCCGTCCTCTCATCATCGGTTGTATGCCATTGTTATATCGTGTGCAAAACCTCACCGTCTGCCACCACATTTTCAAATCTTCCATTCAATCTTCAAATTCCTTTCAAACCAGATCTTCGAGTTTCTTTTCTCTTCTTCATCTTCACCCATTCTGCATAGTGAGATATCTAGTGGCTTGGTTTGGTTAGTGAGTAGCAGGAGTCATAACTCGTAGCTCGAAAAGCATTGGTTGATCATCCATTTCGTCTCCCATTTCTATTTCTTCAATGTTGTCGCTCTCAGTTGTACGTAGTAAATCTCCATGGACCGTCCTATATACATCGCTTTGTTGTTCGCCGAATCTAGCTTTGAAATCGCTTCCAGGTTACGCATCAGGTGTCGAAATCGAGCGTGCTGAATTGAAGTTGCTACTTTTACAGTCTAGTCAATGGACACTGGGCCAACTATTTTGATAGCTCGCGCGTGAGGTAGTGCCAAATGTAATGAGACCATCCTTCTAGGACACCAACTCCAGTCATGATATGCAGACAGTCGCTGCGCACATGCTGTTTTCGACGTTTTAGCACAAATTCAAGAGAAGAAGCGAAAGAAACTCACCCCGTCAGGTCTGAGCCGACCAGGCAGGTCGATCGGTAGAAAGTGGATATCAGGGTATTCCGTCTTGTTCAGTGCATTCTATTATAGAGTTGAACAGTCAGTCGTCAGAGAGCCAGGATGAAAAAGAGAAGATATACTCACCTCGAATATATCATTATACGTCGGAATCCTCGCCCAGTTCCACGAATCAGCGATCTCGGGAAGTTGGTTGGCTGCAGAACGGTAATTGTGACATCTATCATGGCCGGGCAAGTAAGCTCGGACGACAACCTGTCGTTTAGAGACTCCACTCGGTCTTCCACTGGGCGGGTACCTCATCTTTCCTCCACTAGCCGTGCGCTCATTGACTACGTCGAGGTGCGTTTGGACTTTGGCGGCCCACATCTCCATTACCTCTCCAAAGAATGTTAAGAGTCCATCGTACCCGTACACCGGCTTGACGCCAGTATCCACCGAAGGACCCCATTGGTACCCAGCAAAGAGGCCCGTAGTCCAGTGCCCTGCAGTGCTGAGGATCATAGTCCCGTAATTTCCTTCTGGGAGCGGCTGGGTGAAGATGTTGAGGTATTCGTGTGGGGAGACGGTCCACACAGCTTCTTCACCCCATAATTTGAACCCCCCGTTTGCACGGTAGAATTCTGGGTGCAGCTTTCGGTGCATATGGGCGAGTTCGTCTGTGGACCAGAGAAGGTCGACTCGTCGGTAGGTTGCTAGAGGTGTCTGGGCGATGTCAAAGCCTTTTGGGAGGCGAAGGATTGGTCGCGTTGTGGAGTCATTTTGGAGAAGTGGAGAGGCGGGGTTTAGGTACATGTGTTGGGTCCAGGCTCTGTCAAAGTGCTCCCCTAGGCGGGGAGTGGCAGTGACATGTGGATAGAGGAGGCACGACAGAGAGAAGTAGTGGTTCTCCGTGATAGAATCTGTGCAGCTTCTGAATGAGCATGAATCTGGTGTGGATAGGCATTGAAAGTGACGGACCTCCAAGCATAAGCCAACTCCCTTCGTCAAGTAGATACTGCAAAACTTGGACAGAATCCCATTCCCTCAACCCTCCATCATTCTCCAAATCGTCATTGCACCTCCCGCCGGGGATCCACTCCCAATTCAGCGCCCTAGGAAACCTATCCCAACCCACTTCTTGGTCCACAGCGAAATGCCACCAATAGTCTTGGACACTCGCGCATCCCTCGAACCGGGTGAGGTTGAAGATCTCTTCCTTCCTGGTGAGGTTCCTAATTTGTGCTTTCTCTGGACCCGCATGTTCCAAGACACCCGAGCCGGCATTTGGGAGACCAGCAGCGGCGTGAGGGCTCCTGCTCCTGCTGAGCGGTCCAGGACGGGTATAGAACGGCTGTTCCACCCATCTACCGTGCGCGTACTCTCTTGGCGAGCAGGTCTTCATCTTGGCCTTCCCGGCGCCGACATAGGAAACGAACGACGAAGGTAGCCATGCGGATACTATATCTGCAACCTCCAACGTCGTCGTATAAATAAAGACGAGGAAGAGGGAGACAATGCCGAAGAGAACCAAAAGCGTTGCCCTGCGCGTTCTAATGCGAGAGACGAGGGCTAAACAGAACTCGAGTGTTGGGCTCGAGGTCATGGGCGCGTGAGTGCCAGGCTTGGAGTCTACGGTCGTTCAGTTTGCGAGCAGGTAGCAGAAAGCGCTGCCTGGAAGAAAGACCGATCCGCTCGTAGAGAACACAGGGTTTCATTTAAGTAGTTTGGGAGTTGCCGCCGAGGAAGCCAGTGTACGATCTGTCTGCATCTGGTTGACAGAAGCTTGGGTGAAAGCGGCCATTGAATGGTTTTTCGGGAGTAGCTTTAGGGTTCTCTGATTCCAAGACGATAGTGTGGGTAGATCAGCGCCTTGAATTCGTAGAGAACGCCGTCGAAGAGACTGTGGTCGTGAATGATCAAGGCAGCGGTTATGCTCCTTGCGAGCGGCGATTCAAATCAGCTTCGCGGATATAACAATTCATGACATGATTACAGGAGCGTAGAGGACCTAGGCGTTCAACAGCAATTTGGAGTGAAGAGCTCAGTCCGAGTCTTTCCTAAGTTCCTGGTACTCCTACAACCTCCTCACCTCAATGTCGATTTAAAGGACAGTTGTCCTCCATCTCTGGACAGATATCCGAAGAACATAATCTAATAAATACACCGAAAATACACGCCGAGTTCCACAGGTAAGCAAACGATCCGTATATACAGCAAACATAATATTCAAGAAAGGTTGGTTCTGAATCCATTGACACCGGCTCGACTACGACTGGTGCTGCCACATATTATTTTGGCCCTCCCAGCCGGGAGAGGGCTCATGATGGCCCGCCATCGACTGCTGGGCATGATACTCAGGAACAGGGGGATGGGCTCCGAATGGCTGCCCAAAATGGCTGGGATTCGCGAACGATGGGGAGTGAGGGTGACTATAAACTGGGGATGGCGGAGGAGCAGACAATGCATACGAATGTTGAGGGTAGTGGTAATCGACGTAAGGTGCAGGTACAGCTTCACCTCGATAGTGATATTGTGTCGAGTCCATGCCACTGGAGCCGTACGATGCAGAATACTGCAACAGGAGTTCAATGAAAATCAAAGAAAATTATAGAACTGCGGACTCACATCATGAGCTGGCCCCGTCGAGTCAGCCATAACGCCGTCGTCGTCGAATTCCGACTTGGGCATCTCGGAAAGCGTCAAGGTGGCTGGGGGTAGACGCACTTCGATGGCAGGAGAGTAGCGAGGATGTTCAGCCATGGGTGTGTATCGAGCCTTCAATGAGACGTGGTCATTAGCACAAAGATATAACAAAGACAATCAGGCAGCACGATACTCACCTCGTTTCGAAACGTTTCCGCGGCTCCCAGCGTACCGTCGTGCGTAAACTCCCGAGGTACGGTCGTATAGAGCGGTTTTGGTGGATTGGCAAGCTGCTTCGTTGACCCGACTTTCCTCAAAGGTTGCGCATGCCTTCGGCGAATTTGGGTCCTGTGACCTTCTTTTTCTTTCTCTTTCTCTTTCTTCCCCTTCTTTGCTCTGGTCGGACTTTCTGAAAGATAAGATACAAGGGCGCTGGAGGGTGTTGCAGATGGATGGCGTAGCTCACGGGCTCTGGAGGTAGGAGCGAATTCGGAGGTGCTGGTGGTAACTATCGTCATCGGGTCATAACGAGGGTCTCGAGTCTGATCCACGACGCGGCCACTAGCACCCTCTTGAGGTTCACCCGAAGTGACAACCTCCTCCCGGCCAATACGAGAGCAAACCTCCATTTGACGAGTGTCGCCCGCAGGACGGACTCCCTCGCTGCTACCAACATAACCGTGTTCGCCCTCCCGGTCTTCCGCCTCCACGGTATCTCGATTGCGCTTCGAGGACTCTGAAGGAGGAAGCGATGCGTTCCTGACCTCCCAACGCTTGCGCAGCAATTTGACGAGCCTCGTGTCGACGAATGAGGGGCGCTGCGTTGAGAAGGGGGTATTGCGAATAGGATGACTGCGTTGCGAGGTTTCATGGAGTCGTTCGAGCACAGATAGTCCCATCGTGATTGACTGCACCCTCTCACTGTTGCGAGGATCGCGGCGGTCCATCCCGAGGCCATCTACAGGTTCGTCGTCGGAGGCGAAGCGGCAGCATACCCAGGAGCACACCAAGGTGGCATCGAGGAGAAGCTGCTCCAATGGGTACAATTGCAGGAGGGGAGGTTTCAGCGAAGGTAGAGTGCGGAAGGCCGGACGCTCCAATCTGGACGCCGTTTCCCAAACGTCGTACATCAGTCGCGAAACGTGTATAATTGCCTGCGCACTAGCTTGGAGGTGAAGTAGAGCGGTAGCGGTGGAGGGATGGGGCTTGGAAGTGGGCGTTGCATCAGCGAGATGGTCTGATACGAGGGGAGCAAACAGCTTGAGGACGAGGAGTTGAGTGACAAAGGCCAACTCACAACTGAGAACGCGCTTCCTCGACTGGTATGCACCAGCCGTGGTAGCAGAATCGACACCTTGAGACGGTGTCTCGCTCTCGCTGTCAACAACGGCTTTGCCAGTCGCCGACGCACTACTTTCAACTCCATGCTTGAAGGCCCATCGTAGTTCGGGAGGGACGCCGACCACCCACTCCTGGACTGAGTTTCTCATCCTCAACGCTCGGTCCAACGTATGGCCACAACAAGACAACGCCATTTCATGCTTGATACCGGAGACAAGGCGAGTTAATCTAGGGGATTCAGAGGGTAAGTATCCGGATGGACATGACAGTCAGAATATACTTACGATGCACGATGTACAAGGTAGGCATGCTCCAATTTCATACGACGGATCTCTTCTTTCGCTTTCTCGTGATCTTTCGAGGACGCCCTCTCGCTTCCTGACACAGTTCTGTCCATATGGCGAGTACTACCGTCGGAGTCTTCAGAGCACATGACCGGAAGGCTGGGGAGAGGCGTTGAGGAGTGGTATGAGGCGGGAATTAAAGGGTCCACCCCGAGGGCATCAGACAAGGTCCTGGTGGGCAATGAGGAATGGTAAGGACCAAGTTCAATCTCCAAGGGAACGGGTCACTCACAAGTCGTAATAGAAAACGTCCCAAAGGACACGAAGCCTCGACTCTTCCGCAGCACTATATGCATCTTCCGAATCCCCGTTCCGTTCGTTCGTGCTGCTTGGCTTTCTGTTCCCTTGCTTGCGGTGCTGAGAGCTCGAGGACGGATCCGACGAGGACATTGGTTCTGGGTGATCATCAACCTGTGAAAGCGTTGACGAACTCAGCAACCCCTCAGCAAAGCCCCAGCCTCGCAGGGCAGCAACCATCTTACCCAGCTAAATAAGACGGGTTGTCGATCAGTGGAAATCGAGAGTAGTTAACTTGAATACTAACCAACAATAGAATAGCCTGACGACCAGGGCTATCCTGTTTCCGGCCTTTGACGCAAAAACGGTTTGTTGACTCGGAGTCAAGGTTGGCGGTACATATGAGGTAGTGAACGCCAACAAGGCGAGCACGCAAATAATCAGCGCGCATATCCTTGATGGACGCCTCGTCGCCCTTCCCACCAGCGGGCACAGGCTGCCCGCTGTCCATCCAAACACCCAGCGCTTGTTGAGAAAGCGCAAACAGGAAAGAAGGTGACTCCGAATGGTTGACCGTTCCGAACTTGTTGGCGGATTCGGTGTTGGGGGCTCGTACGGAAGGGCTGTTTAAAGCACCGATGGCCATGAGGGCTGCGGTCAACGCAAAGAAAGGGAGGGATTCGTTCTGAGGAGGTGAAGTATGCGAAGACGATACTGACACGTCGTCTCGCATTCGCGAAATCCGTACTTTGGTCAGAGCAGGAATAGGAGCAGGAAGCTGGGGTGAAGGTCTGGAAGGAGGGGCCGAAGGAGGTGCACCACTAGCTGCTCGTCGTTGACCTCTTCGGTCGCCAACTGCGACGTTCATGTTCATGCTGGAGGGCGAAGTGTTTTCAGCGTCAATGGTTGAAATTGGTTTCTTCCTTGAGGTGCTGGGAGTATGTTTCTCTTTGAGACGAGGCGGGCGTGCCTGGTCGGCAGCTTCACCGGTCGCTGGAGCCATGGCTTCAGACAGCCCCCTCTGCACGAGACGCCTCTGATGGCGTTTCAATAGGGCCATCCAACCGAGGCGACCACTACCTGTATGTGGAAGACCCAAGTCCAGAACGAAACAGTTAAGAGCGTCCTTGGCATTTTTGAGGTATTGCACCCCGGGTTCTGGACGAGGAAGGTGACGAAGGAGAGAGAATGTGACGAACGGCTTTGAGATGGATTCGTAGGGAAAGGGAGCAGGAGTTGGTGGTGAACCCAAGGGAATGGCAGGAGTGGGAAGGGGGCTGGCGGTCGAAGCGTTTTCGGGAAATTGGGGGAGGTGTTGAGTGACTGCATAAAAGAGAGGAGCGGTTTCCGGCGCCACAAAACTGGTACGAGGCCCAGGGTTCGAGACGGGGATACACTCGGTCGTGGAACCAGAGGGTGCGAGCTCGGAGTAGTATACACCGACAGCGGGTAAGAACGCTTGCGCATTTTCGAGTTGTTGACGCGTCGATGAGGCGAGATAGCCAGTGGAAGGGTGAACCTGGGAAGATGACTTCGATTTCCCCTTGGCCTTTGAAGATGTTGGGAGAGTTGAAATACCCGACATAGAAGACGGCCCCGTTGAGTGCATGACTTCGTCTACATCTTCTTGGTCAGACACGTCTTCTTCTTTCACTCGAAGGCAATGCTCGTACTCAGTGCCCTGTCCGTCGCACGTGCAGACCAGTTCACCCGCATGCTCGCTCAGCGCGGACCCGTAGCTTCGAGCTATATCAACGGGTCCAGAGAGAAAAAAATGCTGGGGAGTGGTATTCTCTGCGTCATGATGGCTGGGACCAGTGGTTGGGTTCTGAGCAGCGTGGGCAGCTATTCGTTCTTCCATGGCTTGTACTGCCGGGGGGAATGTTGGCGTGAAATCAATGGGGACGCCCCTGCTCAGTGCCCCCAACATGGCCTCGATTTCTATCGTGCGGTTATTCAGGGAGTGCACATCTCTATCAAAAGGATTCAAGATTTTGAAGCACAGGCAAGACGGGCGACGTACACTTTACCGGCTGCCGCTGCTGAATACAAGCACCTCTCTACAGTCTTCCTCTTCACGCACGAACCACAGGGGTGCTTGCGATCACATTTGAGTTTCTGTTGTTTGCACTGCGTAGACGGCGGTTTGAGAGCGAACGGAGCCACAATTTCAGAGAAAGCTCACCTCTTGACAGACTACCGTCACTCTGGACCGTGTTTGCCTATTGAGTGCATAGCGTCAGCGATGTTGAAAGACAGAGGTAGAATGACACGGAGGGACGGCGATGGAAGAAGTCAAGTTGGTCAATGTCAGTTCGCGCCGCGCCCACCGAAATCAAATCACGCACCCAGTTCCGGTGTGACCACCACCACCACCAGCAGGATTCGACGAACTCGATGCAGCTGTGGGCTCGTCAACAACACTGTCTGGCACCTCCTCCATCGGTCCTTCCACCTTGACTTGCTGAACTGGATGGCACAAATCACGGCGCGTAGTAATTAGACTGGAGGGCGAGGCCGGGGCTTTGCGTCGCTGTACCACTGGAGTATTCCAGAGCTTCAGAGGTAAAGTGAATTTCAATCTTGCTCCGAGGGCAAGTCGTAAGAAGGGTGGGGGATGGGAGGGCGGAGCACGAGACGGAGGAGAATATAAAGGTGCGCAACTGAGGAAACCATAATGCCAGGGTCGGATCGCGATTCCAAACTACACATTGACTGAATAGTAAGGACGAGCAGGTAAATCGGGAGTTTTTACACGGCTTGACGATGGTGGACCAGCTCGACCAGGTACGAACAGCTCAGATATCGCTACTACAAAAGGGTTTACTGGATTTTGAGTTGCCGCGCCATGATGCGCACTCCGTCATCTCGGATTTCGACAAATACTCGGTCCTAGATTCAACCTGGCTGAGAGATGAGTACATGTAGCATTCTGCTTCAACCTTAGCATCTAATTGGTTTGCTCTCCCTCAATTTGTGTTTGCTGGATTCTGCACACAGAATCGAAACTTCACTACCCGACGGTGATGAAGGCCGCTGGCACTTTGCCTCCGCGCCAAGAATATTTCAAGATCAAAAAAGGACCAAACACATTTCAGGGCCATTTCTACCAGGTAATGATCCACAGAATTCAATGTGCAGCCAGCAAGCTCAAAAAATCGAAGATTACATGCGACCCTTGAAATAATGTCTGTCAAGCTTTATATCTCACTTAAAAAGGCAGGCCACAAGGTGCAAAACCCCTAAATGGAACCGAAAAGGGAAAGGGATCTGGCCAAAATGATTTGTTTACATAATCACTCATAACTTGACCATTTCTGGACCGGAGCTTTTTGCTTCCGAGTAACGGCGTTTGATAAATCAGGGAAAGTGCGAGCCTGACCCATAAGCCTGATTCACACGCAAATTTGCACACCCAAAAATACATCATTACTGCGGGAGAGGCCAGATCCACTAGTCTCCAGAAGAGCATGGGCAACTTGTGTATTGAGCTAAATTTCTTTATCTATGAGCTCAAATTTGAGCCTAAAAGCGCCCAAATTGAGCCAGTTTTGAGCCAGTTATTGAGCTGCTTCTATCCCAGTCATTTGTGGTCCAATCAGCTTGTATCTGGGCTCGTTTTGAAGCTCAAAGACACGGCATGTGCACCGTTGCACACATGTGCCTCTTTTGAAATCAGCATCTATGTCAGGGCAGATTAGAGCTATTGATACCTATTAGAAATTTATTTACCAGAAATTGGAAGATTAGAAGTAGAAGAACCACCAAAATATATTTAGAAATGTGCCCTGTGGTATTGGCCCTGGAGCTCCACAATTTTCTCACTCTGCAGCGTAGCTCATATTTGAACCAATCCGCACAAGCCACGGCCTATAACATCACGGCCCGCAATTGTATGCAAACCAAACAGCCCAAATTTGTGCCTGGCGGATCTAAACCGGAGCCAAGCGCCATCAGGCATGCCACATAAATTCAAATTATCAGGTCACTTTTCTAAAAGAAAAAAAGAATGCATAAAATGCCCAGCAGCGAGCTTGTTTCTCTAAAGACTATGGAGAATCCCCAGACTGCGACTATTGCAAAAGCCAACCAGCTGCAGCCTTGCTATTCTGCCCAGTGACAACACAACTGATCCTCCTGAGAACAGCAATTCCAACAAAAACTCAACTAACAAATTCATTTCCCTTTGTAAAATTCCAATGGGCCAATGGCTAGCAACGGTCTGCAGAGGCAACAAGCGGCACTATCTCCACTGGGCATAGCGGATGGAGCTTCTTAAAGAATTGATTTGGAGCTGATCACAGTGGTGCAACGCCACAAAATCAACCGAACCACAAGCAGCAGGTCTAGGTCTACCCACCCTGCTGCGGTGGAGGTAAGCCCTGCAGAAGCCCAAAGAAATTACGGTATTATAGCCGCTGCTTGCATTACATTGAATGTACTGGTTTGACAGGACAGTGCAAGCATTTTGCAGCATCGAGCCACATCATTACATGTTCTTTCCAACTTTACGTACTTTACTGTGGAATTTTTTGAATGCCAGAGACGTTGGGTGGTCTTATTCCCTGACCATGCATAAACTCAGAGTCCATAGCTTAGTGAATTCTGCTAAACTGCTATCCACAGTTTTGTGCTACAGTGGCTGTATACTTTGGGTTTTTGAATTCTGCTAGGCAAAATACTATTTTATCGCCTTTCTCTGGGCAGGAAAAGAAAAGAAACATTTTTAAAAGACTAGTATCTCAATTGATAAGTACCGAATAGTGGCGTAATCATCTGTCAGAAGCTCCGACCAGTGGTTAGAGGTCATTTCCATGGCCAGCCGGCTCTAGGTTGCACCCAACGCCAAAAGTGTTGCCAAGGGTGCCAGACAGAACTCCATTGCTACAACGTGGCAGCACCTTGGTCAACAAAAATTTTGTTGTTGGTTGCCTAGTCCAACCCAGAACAATGGAAATGGATTCATCAACAGGCCTCCTAACTCCGTTGGGCATACCAGCTGGGGCGTTCTGGCATATATGGTTCTACTATATGCCCGTATTTACGTATTGTATCTGTCTATAGAATAGAAACACGGAGCAAGGACTTAGAAACCATTACGTTGCATGTTGTCTCTATTTTCTTTATGTTGTTCTAGAGCCTTCCCAGATTCTGACAGAGAATTTACGCTCACTTTTGCTGGATTTACGTATTGTGCAAATTTCTAGACTTGCATCTATACATCTTACGTTTCTCTTGTTTGTACTAGTGGTTCGAGTCACCATGTATTTCAATGTCACCTTTTGAAGGGTTTTCTCAAGGCTGTTTTTACTAGCTCTAGCCTCTAGCCTCCAAGCCTTATGCAGACTTGGTGTTGATCAATCAGGTCTAGATAAGAAGAACTGGCCTCAGAACTGCAGTGCGCACTGCACAGTAATGGCTGCAGCCAACAAGTGTATGCCAGATAGTGGTTTAGCTTATCTTTACGTATTTAATTTTGCAGTGTCAACAGTAGCCTGTAAATCACGCCATTTGTATTATTTCTTTCTGGGTTCTGATGTAGAATGTTCTTGAATCACGGGTTCCTCATGGTACTGACTCCCTTGCCCTGTTATTTTACGTAGTTTTACCTTTTTTGCTTTGCCAACGCTGGGCCAGCTAGAGTCTAGGCCTAATGTGTAACACTCTTCTTTTCCTTTTGATTTGCTTCCAGAATCCAAGTGTCATTGAATGTACGTACATTGATGTACCTTGGAGAATAAGTGGGCAAAGCTGATAAGATGATTCTAAATGTTATGATGCATCAGAAAGACTGCTGCACATGGGCAGCCTGTGTCTCTGCAAGAAGCAGCCAGGGTAGGGCAAATGACAGTGTTGATGGTTTCGTTTGGGAGGAACATCATTATGCAATACTGCATATTCTGCCTTTATAGAGTCATTTTGCTTGATAGAAAAATTGTGGTGTAAAAAACAATCAGGTAACATATAGATAATTTTTCATATGCAGCAGTCACTAAGGGCAAGACAGCCCTGTGTCACTTGCTGTGAACTTTCTACCAATGTTATAGTGTTTACCACTTTTTTGGGATACCAGACAGTTTTTGCTGATTTTCTAGGGCTGCCTTATCTAGAGTCAACAATAAAGTTGATATATTCATATTCCTTGCTTTCTTGAGTAATTATATCCATTCTGGGAGCACCAGGAAAAATAAATGTGTAATCAACAGAGAGCAGTATTTTGATGGCAGTACCACTTGACACTGTGCTTTGGTGGATGGAAAAGTATTATTTTGCTGTGTTTATAATTTCTCCCTTTCCAGTCAGTTTTTTACTCAGCATCTAAAACCACCTTATCTCTAAGCAAGCTCCAGATGCAGTATGTTGTGACTTTTGGGTGATCTTAATGGAATCTGTTGGAGAATCACTCTCTTCAAACACACTATTTGAAGATTTTTCTATTCAGTAAAGCAAATCTGAGCCTTCAGAAAAATACAGCACTTTAGAAATACACTCATGTGCTAAATTTCAAGTGTATTGGTTGTCTTTTGCATCTAGGGTAGCCACTGTCCCAAGAAATGGTAGAACACTGTTTTTGTTTTGTTGAATTAGTGGAGGTTGGGATGATCTGTCACTGGGCTTTTTTTTCTCTTCCAATTTTCCCCTTTTCTTTTCTCAGTATTTTTGATATGATTCTGCTGATAGCTCTACTTGCCTTTGCTTGATTTCCATTTATTTTGGTTGCTTTTGATACTAGTGCCAATGTTAGGCTGGACACCAGAAATATAATAAGTATCAAGCAGAAGAAATATCAGTGTTTTGCACAGTGTATTAAACTTTCTATTTTTCAAACATTATAACCCTGAGAGCCTAAATTGTGCATGCTAACATTGGGTTGGGGTTATTTTTTATTTCTATACAATAATCAAATTAAATCTATAGCTGCTATCCTGTGTTATTCCCCACTGTGATAACCAGACCTCAATATTTCTAGAATAAAAACCATGAATTTTAGAGGGGCTTGTTTTGCATGGAATAAACGGGAAAATAGCCCCTGAAAAAATAAGTGTTATATATATTGACCTGCAGCTCCAGAATTTTAGGAGTAATTTGATTTATTTATTTTGGGTAGAAAAGCTGCGGGTTACAGGCATAGATATCCCTGGCAAATTGGCAATCACTTGAGCTTATTCTAGAATATTCTAACGTTGAACTGAGCCACAACGCTGCCACGTAATTTAATAGGTATAATATATCCAAATGCAAATGAACATTCCTCTTGATCATAGTGGCGTCATTGCCTAGTTCTCAATTTGGAAGGCCTAAAAGTCAAACTGCGGGCTCGGTTTGGTTCGAGATGCGACCCTGCAAGGTTTGACTCAATGCCCAACGGCAAAGATGATCGCAATTTGAATTTTGAGAATTATTATAATTGGAAACCATGTGCCATAGGGGCTCTGAGGCACTTTGGCTTTAAGTTGGTGCATTTTTATCGAAGCACACAGAGAAGATGCCAAGATATTTCAAATTTGCAGGGATTGGGCTCCAACATTTTTCGCTAGGAAGTTTCTGTTCCGGCTTTACCTACCTTCCTCCTTTTGGAAATGTGCGTGGGTGCAGCAGCCAGGGCCCTTGGTTATGACTCACTGAGCCTGTCTTTCCTCCCATGCCCATTCTCCGCTGGTGGGCTGGTTTTTTGAGAAGTCTGTGCCCTCCAAATGGATTCTTTTTGCACAGAATTGGACCAATTATGACTTATCCAAATTTGGTAAATGTTGGTCTGAATGGGGTTTAAGCCACGTGGAACGTGCGGCGGGATGATGCGGATGCGGTGGCTGTGGCACTTGTTACTCCGTCTCGCGAGAACGCAGCGGCAAAGCCATTATTGAAGCTTAACAGACAGCATATTGTTTCATTTCGGAGACCGCGATTGACTGCGATCCCTGCCCGAAGCCCCAAATATCTCGTCCATATATCGTCATCCTGTAGTTAGAGCTTAGGTGATACTATTTTTCAAGGTCACCGGAAATGAACTAGCGAAATCTGGCCCGAGCCGGAGGCCTGAATCGACTCCTTAATAGATACCTAGTGGAGTACCACGAGGTCTCAAACCTTGAACCTTGTCCTCTGACACGCGATGGGGTTGAATTAGGCCAAAGACGATCCTCGACATGCTATTAGACGATGTATTCTATCAAAGTACTAGTGATGACCGAGCCTCGAACTGCCGCGCAGGTTTCAGCCAGTAAGGGTTTTGGCATATGCTGTGAACCCTGCATTCAAGCCCTGACCCTTCTCGTAGTCCGCCGAGGGCAAGTTACGTCCCTTGAAGACTTTGGAGCAAGGAATGACGAATGTTTTACGGTACTTGAGGCTAGCAGTGGCGATATTCTGGTTAAGAAGCGCGTATTGCCAGAAATCGCTCGTCAAGAATTTATCTGTTGTTCATGTCAGTAAGAGGCTTAGTGCGTCGTGAAAGGGGGAGAGCTTGCCTGTAAGTGCACTATACATCGGCCTGAGAATCACCGTCAGTCAGCGTGTTGTCCTGATCGCGGGGATAAACCTACCCAGTGAGCATATCATACGCCTTGCAGGTTTTCTGGAAATCGAGCGAAGTGAGTGGACAAAAAGTGGTGCTTTTCAGTGCTGTACTCACTGCGGCAGCGGCCTGTTCCTCGACCGTCTTCGTCGCATGGATCTTGATACTAAATCAGGGATGGACAGTCAGTCGAGACCTCTACGAGTTGTCGTATTCGACTCTTACGTTGATGGGGGGCTCCAATCGTACACTAAGAGGTCATCAGCATCGATTCATTCAAATCATCGGAAGAGAAACTCACTCAGAACATGCGCAGTGGTCGTTGGGGGTCTTCCTTCCTGCCAGCAAACAAACTGCGCGGCAGCGATGAGACTGTCCGTGAGGTATAGTCCTCCACCTTCAAAAGGGTATGAAGTGCTGAGATAGAACGACGAGGCCGAGGGTGGACGTACATTTGCTGTGCAGATCACCCTCTGTGTGGCTCTTCGAAATATCAGGAACCTTCAAAGCAGCCTCGTATTGCGCGACAGTCCCATGGAACAGCGGGAAGTTAGCATTTCCGGCAGGGTGACTGAGGGCTCGCGTGAACAATTCATCATACTCCTCAGCACTCTAGAAAAACGGCATTATCAGCCACGATATACCGTGAATCGAAATTGTACGACACGCACCCTAGATTGCAATGGCAGAGCCGCAACGCTCGTGAAAGAGTATAGGGCTATCAGACCGGCCAATAGACACTTGAGCGACAAGGTTTGGATGCTAGAGGAAATCATAGTGTTTGATGTGATAAAAGATACGACCTTTGAGAAATCAGAAAATGAGCGCCCGGCTGCCAGGACAAGTGTAAGAGCTACTTACCAGCGTAGGTAGGCAGATGTAGATGGGGAGAGGAGGTCAACGGTCAACGTTGTAGAATCATCGTCTTGGACACCTCTCCTTTATACATTTTTCGTCGCTCTGTCTGAATCGAGGCATCAAACCGCCGACATCTGAGTTCATCATACCACTAGCCCGCCCAACGTCGAGGAGGCGGTCTCGGGTACGCACAGGGGTCACGGCACGGTTACTCCGCAGAAGAGAAGTCCTTGGCACAATACATTCCTCCCTATGATTTAGAGGGCGGACCCGCAATAATGCCCTGACACAAGTTCGAACGAAGCGTAGAGATGAAACTCAGGAGACTGTCACGGTTGCCGTCTTAACAGCGAGAACATAGGATATGCTGTTCCATCCATCGCCGAGGTCTCGACAATGAGCTGCTCGCCTAGTCAATGTTCCGGTAGATGTGGAGGATGCCTAAGAGTCGCAAGACTCTTCAAGGCGCCCGTTCTGCGAAAAGAACGGAATTTGGGGTTTCTTCAGCTTCAGGGCCAACTGTGACCACGAGCTTCGCTACCTTGGCGAAATTTCTCCGTGTCAGAGCGCATCTCGCCGAACTAGAAAATGAATTGCCAACTGACCGATGTCCGCACGAAATTGCGCTCGAAAACAAAGCGAGGGTTTGAGGTGGAGCTTGGCACAGTCAGCAGGAGTTGGTTGAGCTCTGCCATAATTTGGGCGCGCATTTCTTCGTAATCTGCGCTGTTGAACAGTATCTTCTCTAGGGTCTCTATGAGATGGCCAAGCAGTTTGCTGACTATTGCTTGACCGCCTCCCAGCAACGCAAATCTCGCGTTACGACACTTCGACGTTGATCCAACGACTTTGTTGCCAGGGATGTGATAGATGCTAATCTGGAGGATTCAGTGAAGGGGATGAAAGACAGTGGAATATTTCGGTATTGTCGAGAGCCTTCACAGTGTTGAAGGTGAAGGGAAAGGCTCAACCTGAACTTTGCCTCCATCAACCCATGTTCGCACGCTTATTGAATTCGATCAATTGCAATTCTGCTCTGTCGTCGACCTACCCATCCAAAATGTCCGTCCAACCTCATTCTTTTTCGATTCCAATCGTACCCAGCTCTAAACGGCGTCCACGAAAGAACTAGCTGGTATCATGATGAACGAAGTCATTCCCGGTCTCTGGATCGGAGACCTGCCCAGCGCACTCGACACCGCAAACCTCAAAGCTAACCGGATTCAAAGTGTTTTGTCGGCAATGAGGGGGTTGGTGACGGTGCACGAGGTACGCACAATTTCTTTTCGACTTGCTGGTCAATTCACCTGGAATTGTGTTTAGACGTTCATCCGGCACCAAGTCGTCCTTGACGATGTCGAGGATGCGGACGTGCTCGTTCATCTCGAGGCTTGCAACCAGTTCATCGGAGCTCAGCTGAGCAAAGGACGTGGGGTCCTTGTCCATTGCCTTGCTGGTATCAGTGAGTATTCGTCTCTTCGAATACCGGAGAACCATGTTCTCAGGTCGCCTCTGTCCATTTTTCGCGTTGCAGGTAGAAGTTCAACTATCGTCGCAGCGTATCTGATGCAATCGAGGAAACTGAGTCCTACTGAAGCAGTGGACCTAATTCGTCTTGTACGGCCTATCGTTGAGTACGCCTCCCTTCGCACCCGGCCAACGATATCCATTTCTCATCCAGGGCCTATTCCAGCCCGAATCCAGGATTTCTCCGCCAACTCGAGGTTTTCCATCAAGCAGGATGGACAATTTCAGCCGACTCAACAGGCGTACGGAGGTTCTACCTCGACAGGACTGTCGTGCGAATGCAAGGTCAGTCCGATCTCGCCGCTGCTCAGGTCGCTTTACTCACTCATATGTTATTTAGATGGACAGACTACCCTCGAAGAGAAGACCGAATTCCTCGCTTCTCTCCCTTCCGTCTCCGCCTCCGCCTCCAATGCCACTTCCACCATTTCTCAATCACCTAGAAACCCACCAAAGCGTAGACGACATATCCGGTGTAAAATGTGTCGCCAGGAGCTTGCTACGAGGGAGCATATGATGGGACACGAGCGTCAGAGTGAAGGAGCGCCTCCGACAACTCCGGGCGACAGCAGCTCCTCCGAAGAGCTAGCAAACGTCCCGGACCCTATCCTCGTCAACCCCCGGTGTTCAGGGTACTTCGTAGAACCTGTAAGTTGGTGATCTCTGCCCCTCCGTTTCTGTCGCCAGGATGCTGACTATCGGCACCATGGACCTCTTTCTCTTCCCCAGTTAAAATGGATGGACGAGCTCCTACAGAAAGGAGAGGTCTCAGGAAAGATTGCGTGCCCCAACAGACGGTGTAAAGCCAAGTTGGGGAACTACGATTGGGCGGGAGCTGGGTGCGGGTGTGGGCAGTGGGTTACCCCAGGGTTCTGTATCAATCGGAGTAAGGTGGACGAGATTGCTGTATGACCGGGGAAGGAACCTTCGCCTCTCGCAAGGCGCGAGGAGGAAGGAGTCAGGTCTTGGTCATGGGTCGAGTTGCTACAATGGTT
The DNA here is from genome assembly GCA_027579765.1 of Candolleomyces efflorescens. Classification (NCBI taxonomy): domain Eukaryota; kingdom Fungi; phylum Basidiomycota; class Agaricomycetes; order Agaricales; family Psathyrellaceae; genus Candolleomyces; species Candolleomyces efflorescens. The sequence continues at coordinate 143,838 of JAMZDL010000071.1, forward strand.
GATTTGGCGAGTACATACTTCGCACAATGCAGACGACTTCAATGAACGGTTGTTTTATTGTCTTCGAGCACTTGGAGCTGCATTGTCCCATTTGATCCCTACGGGGATGGACTTGAGCGTACAAACAAAGTCCATACCCTCTATTGTCCAATGCAGTTCACTCCTTCGCATATTGTTGTTCAGAACGTCTGGCTTTCATTGAATCTTTCTACCAAATACGAAAGAGGACAATGGACCCTATAGTATGATACATTTTAGCAGCGACAAAATTAATCGCCAAAAGACTACTCTACGTATACAATATTAACCAATAAATGAAACATGAGCTGTCGTACAGTAAAAAAGACTCTACGAGCGACGACCGGTGCGAAAAGCACACCTAGTAATACATCCAAAATCAGGGGGGGTTGGTATAATGACATGTGGGGTAACGGTTTGCCGAAGAATCGTGCATGCGTGCGTGAAATATATCGTACAGGTTCGTTGCTTTGCGTTTTGCAAAAAAAGGGGAAAGTGAGATGAGTGTTCGAAGTGATTTCGTGAGAGTGTTCGAAGAAAATGCAGGAAGAAAAAGTTCGTAGAAAAGAGGAGCAGGAGGAGGAGGGGGAAGGTCTCATGATGATGAGGACTCTGGCAGGGAGACCATCGAAGCCATCGACGACCTCCTGGAAAGGGATCCATGACCAGCAACGATGCGGTAAGGGTGCATACGAGCGCCCTTGGCAAGCTGTCGGCTGGGCTGTCGTCGCAGAGCGTGCAACGCCGATCCGACCAGCATCAATGGCTTCGCCGCAACAGCTGACGAAGGTTGGCTTGGGCCGCTCGTCGCAGAAGCGGAAGGAGCAGGTACCAAGATTACAGCGTCGGCCTCTTCAAAGTGGCATGGCACAAGCTGGAGCTTTTGCCTGCAGCTTGAAGACTCCGAAGAAGTGGAGTCGGGAGAGGCGGGGGGAGGGCTGGGAGAGGGTGATCGTGACAAAGACGTGGTGGAAGAAGACGTCGAGGCTTTCCTCGCTCCGTGGAAGCGGTTCTATAGCAAAAATAAATCAATAAGTTTGTTAGACGAGTGACATGCTAGAACACACCTTTTCGTAGGATTCGTACGCTGAGCTAGCGTTTCGTGACATGAAAGGGAGATCCAAAGAATGGATCGAAGGAAGAGTGGGTCGTTCCGCCGTTCTCGAGCCGTTGAAAGAAGACATGTTGAAGAGTAGACTTGCTTGAAGACTTGTTTTGAAATTGAAGAAAAGGTAAAGTCGATAACCACCGGGATTATCTAGAAGTGTTGAAGAAATTGAAAGAATAAAAGGAGTTGTCGTTGAAGAAAGTTGAAGAAAGTTGAAGTTGAAGTTGGCGTTTGAAAGAGTTGTTGAAAAAAAGGCAAGAGAACGTGGGCTGGAGAAACTCTTCCCTAGCGCCCTTCCCTTATAAACCCCCATGGTTTAGCGACAATACACGGAATCAATGAGCCATTCATTGTGAACAGGACAATACGGAAGTCGCTGATCAATGACGAGAGCGCTCAATAGACGCGTTGTTTGGCTATCGGAGCTTCAATTCAATTGATCCCGTCTTCGGCAAACAATGGCTGCCAGCGCTTCGAACCATGGAAAATTGGAGGAATAATGGAAATATATTCATCTCCTTCTCCCTGAGCCTATTGAGCACAAGAAGGGCAGAGGATCTCTTCCTCTACGCTGCATCCAAGCTTTGTTTGGAGTCGTGCCGATCGGCCTCCTATCACGTGACATCAAAGAATTTTGGTGCTCGCGCGGTCCGCGTCGATTCTCCAGTCCTCCTCCATTGTCCTCGAATATGACGGAAGTCCCACCTAAAATCAAAATCGTAAGTCTATACTATTCATACTAACTTCAATATTTGACCCTTTTCTTACTCCCAAGTCGTAGCTCCAAGGCGCATCGCCAGACCTCTCTGCGGCGACATATCAAATTTACGATGAATCCCATACCATTGGGAACTCACTGAGATGGATGCTCATGAAGAAGTGCGCATTCGTGATATCGATTTTTTCTCATGCTAATTTCTATTGTTCTGTAGCCCAAAGGTTGAGTTCTGTGGCTACAGGTGAGGAACTTTGGTTCCTCCGCTTCTCGAGGCTTCGGGTCTTCCTTTGTGCCCGTTCCTGTTCGGGTCGGGGAGACAGACAATGAAGCCTTCGTTCTTCCTGGCGCTGACCGTATTCCTCCACTCTAGTAACCCCCATCCTTCCGAGAACGTCATCAACGTCCGGATACAGATGTATGGTATGTCTCCAATTTCATTCGTACCGTTTCGAACACTCGCTGATGCAGGATCAAAAACTTAGACAACCTCTCGTCGCTTGACGCTCTAGTCAAGGCTCTCGACGACTTGGATAACCTATGCGAGACAGTGGAAGACGCCTACCTCAAAAGTCTACAAGAAGAACAGTTCGAACGGTGGAATGAAACGCGGTAGCCCGCCCAGCTACCAGATGTCTCTTCCCCTGTACCTCTTATGTACTTTTATGATGATTTGGGTTTCCATATCTTCATCACTCGAGAAAGATTTGGAGTATCTCGGAGGTAGCGAGGTGAGTAAGCTTTGTATCATCCCTTCGTAAGAATCTGACCTGACCCCTTTTTCCAGTGCCCTCGTTCGAGGTAACTCATGATAGATGAGAGACCTTATCATGGCCTCTTCGGATCATCTAATAGAGTCTTCGATGTTTTGACTACCCTCCCCGCCCAATATCCCTGCCGTCTCATATATTTTGATGTTCTTGAAGTCCATGTACGGACTTTTGTGATAAAGTTTGGGCGCTATGCTTTCAATGCTTATGAACCATTTTACGGACATAGTCAGGTGCGGCGCGTTGCTGAACCAAATACTCGGTTGTGCTGACTTTTTTGGGTCTTCATAGCAGTGTCCTTTGCGTCCATCTTACGTCTCGCCCAAGTGGTACCCCTCTCGCTCCGAATCACCCATGGCCGTTGAGTATGTGACAATCTTCCATTTTTCCGCCAAAGCCGGTTTTACGACGCGACTCAAGGTTTGAAATCTAAGCACTTGTGATTGAGCCTGCCATTTATGCCATGCTATACTCCTCAGCACAAGGATCTGATTTGCACAGTCCGACCATCTGTGGTACGAATTGACACTCACCCCCCTCTTATCAGCCTTTTCTGCGACAATCGAAGACTTGTCCAGGTGAGCACCCAGTACCGATGCCCTCACCCCACTGTATCCATAGGGATGAGGCGAAACTGTTCCTCTGCACTGCGTGAACTCAGGCAGTGCTGGCTCGGGGCAACCAAGTGTCATCTGTCGTTCGGACACAGTACTCCACTGCCTCTCCCGTTGATCTGGGATCACCGAAATTCCAACTGTAATCCTATCGCGGATCCGTGCATCAAAAGGAAGATCCCCCTGGCGCTGAAGGTTCTCTGACTCAAAACAGTTGCGTCGTTGCGCTTGGGACTCGATTTATCAGACGTTTTGCCAGAAATAACGGTGGGGGATGGCGGGCCTGCCTCTCAAGTATCTCCGGGATCAATGTGAATTCAAGGGAACGAGTGAATTGGACGAGTCAGGCAAGTAAACAATTCCAATGGCAGTGTCTATTGACCGGCGTATTGAAACATCTGTCACTTAGATTGCTATCCTGTCTTGTGAACAAGGTCCTCCGCACCAATCTATTTCGGGTTTCTCCCATTCCAGCAGTCGGTTCGTGATCCTTCCCAGGTGGAACAGGCCTCTTCGGAGGGTATAAAAGGTTGGGGTGCTCGTTCTGTTCTCCTCAGAGCTGGTCTCGCATCTACTACTCCTCACACAACCAACCACACAGTCGGCGTTGAACGCTTCTGTCTCTATCCACCCTCACATCTTTCCAACTTTATCATCATCATCATGGTCAAGGCATCCGTTTCCACTTTCCTCGTCGCCGCTGCTTTCGTCAGTGTCGCCCAAGCTGCTGCTGTTACTCCCGCACCCAACAAGCCTGTTAGGGGGTGAGTATATATTATCGAATGGCCATATCCCGACGACTGATCTTCGGTTTTAGCCCCAACGTTCACAAACGCGAGGTCGATGAGCTCGACATCGAATCCCGCGAGCCCAACCCCTTCAGCTTCAGGAAGGCGTTCCGGGGCATCGCCAACGTCGTCAAAAAGGCTGCCCCCATCGCACTCAAGGCTGGGTCTCTCCTGCTCCGCCGAGACGAGGACGGAAACCTCTACGTCCGCGAGCTCGACGAGGACGAACTCGCCTACCTCCAAGCCCGGGACCCCAAGTTCAATTTGGGCCGGACGTTCCGCAAGGTCAGGGGTGCCGTCAGCAAAGGCATCAGGGTCGTCGACCGGGTTGCGAGCACTGCTCAGAGCCTTGGGTTGAGAGAACTCGAAGACGGGACGTACCTCGAAGAGAGGGAGTTTGACCCCTTGGACTTGGAGTTCGAGGAACGTGATTTCGACTTTGACGACCTTGATGAACGCGACTTTGAAGAATTCGACGAGTTGGACGCGCGTGATCCCCGATTCAACCTCGGTCGGGTCCTTGGCAAGGCGAGAGGCATCGCTGGAAAGGCGATCAGAGTCGCCAACAGGGTCAGCTCCACGGCTCAGTCGCTTGGCTTGCGCGAGTTCGACGACGAGTTTATGGAGGTTGATGCTAGGTCCGAATCCCTTGATGAGCTTGATTAGAGATACGATACCGACTCTCTCGTTTACGAATCGCCTGTGTTGGATTAGAGTAGTCTTTTTCCAAGGCTCTTACGACTTGCGTAACCTAGTTGTAGTATATGTATTGAAGGGTCGATACCTACAATAATACATTCATTCAGCCTGAAAATCGCATCGGTTGAGAATGTTTCTTGATACCAAGAAATGGCGGACGGTATGCTAGTTGGGTAACTAGCTTCCAGACCCAGCTCACGATCTGAAGTGTCTTCTCGCCATTGTAGTTCAAACCCTGAATTGGGGGGGGGGGGGGGGGGGGGGGGGGGGGGGGGGGGGGGGGGGGGGGGGGGGGGGGGGGGGGGGGGGGGGGGGGGG